>JAHWFP010018708.1:47712-59088 GCA_023313725.1 Lithobius niger
TTTTTTTTTCTCTTTTTTTTTTTGCTTGTGGATTTTAGAAGCCTCCATGTCGAGGCTTTGTGACGCGGGAGCGGAACGTGTTTATCCAGCAGGCAGCCAATTTGAGGGAACCATAATGAAATTCTCGGGCTGAGTTTTGGCCACGAACGCTCGAGACGCGACTCCCCGCGTGCAAGAACCCGTCACCGAGAAACGTCAACGAATGGAACCCACGAGATCTTCAAGTTGGGTTCGTTAAGACTCTATTCATTGGCAGTTTGCTGTTTGGGGGATGTGGGTGCTGGTGAACCAGTGTTGGCTGGCAAAAAAAGTTATTGCTACTTTTTCAGTACTCACCGATGTAAAATTGCTTTTTTTTATGTATATTTAAAAAAAATGTGAGCCATGTCGTCTGTATTTTTTTCTCAATATTTTGAGCTCCATAAAAACGCAGCGTCGAAAGAGATGAGGTGTAGTGGATTTAAAAATGTTTGATGTGGTTTCTGAGGAAAATCAGGTTTTACGGCAGGAAATTGTAGTTCCCGTTTGACTTGATACATAAAACAGTAAATTGTTAAAGATCTCTAAAGCCGAAGATGGAGCCATTACACGAGATAAAACATGCTCTGAATGTTTCGTCTGCAAAAGTGAAAATTTTAAAATTTCAAATCGAAATAGTGTACAAAAATCCGGCTTTCGACCTCCTAATCACTATGGACAACTATCCTAAAATTTCTTAAGAAGTGCCACCTAGGGCTAAAGTTTAACATTACAAGTCAACGGGCCAAATGGCTAATTCTGTGGAAATTATTTTTGACTAGTTTAAAATATAGCTTCTACATTATCCTATTTGGTACTCTCAGAGACTACTACATGAAGCAAGAATCAAAGAGAA
This sequence comes from Lithobius niger, assembly GCA_023313725.1. Classification (NCBI taxonomy): domain Eukaryota; kingdom Metazoa; phylum Arthropoda; class Chilopoda; order Lithobiomorpha; family Lithobiidae; genus Lithobius; species Lithobius niger. The sequence goes on from JAHWFP010018708.1 coordinate 48,587, forward strand.
AAATGTACTTGTCTCTAAAACATTATTTTTCTTTACGAAGTATAATCGACAAAAAGGCCTTTCCCCTACTTTTGTGGTCTATAAATAATAATTTTTCTAAATTGTTTAAAACGTTAAAAAACAATTTCAGTACACCAAATATTGGTGCTTGTCAGTACCCGAGCAATGTGAGCAAAGTGGTCGGCTGCCAACGAAGAAATTCGGTCTTTCTGATGAAATTTCGTGGGGCAGCGGCTGAAATCGCTTGGCCTCGAATCGTTGGAGTTGCGCCGTCTAAAGGCAGACTTACCTTTAACATACAAAATTCTACATCACTTACTAACCCTTGACCTACCACGGTTTGAATTCCAAAATTACACCAAACACCATCTAAAACGCATTGTTCCGCGGTCAAGGCTTAATTGCCGAAAAACATTTCTTCGCATTGAGAGTGGTGCCCGTACGGAATGCGCTTGGTGAGGAAGTTGTCTCGGCTGTTTCGGTTGCTAATTTTAAACATAAATTGAATGATGTGTGTTTGCGGGGCACACCTTAAACGACCTGAATTCGGTTAACGGTTCGGTTATTAATTTAGCAACTAGTTCAGTGATTGCTTGGCTTCAAATATATTATGACGAGATATCGAGTGATATCGATTTGCTGTTGTGTGCTCGAGCATCCTACTTCATGCTACAATTTTAAGTTGGGTGAGTTGTAAGCCGGTGACCCCACAGCCCTTCCTTACCATTCTGCCATTGTGTGACAGAAAAATTGTATTTATTATTATTTATTATTATTATAAGTGCTTGTATTCTGGCATTCAAATCCAGAAGGTAACAATAATATTTATAAATATGAAGCAAAAAAAGCTCGACTGACCGCAGTGAATTTAGCATTCAGTATTTTATAGTATATAACAAAGAAAAAACTCGTCAAAAACAAAAACAACAATAAAAGCTAGAAATTTTGGGAATTGAACAAGTTCGCCTCAGATCAAATGATCAAATCTAGTGTTTCATAACTTGTACACTTATAAAAGAAAGTTAGATTACTATAGGCAGAAAGCAAAACGTGCTATGCTAGGTAAGATTTAATTTAAAAACAGATGAGTTAAAAGAAAATCAGGACAATCCATTAAAAGAGGATGAGGTTAAGAATTTTCTTTAAATGAGTGAATAAATTTTGAAACTTTAGGTTTCTACATTTTTTATCTCAGGACTAAGGTGAACATTGTCAAAGCTAGAAACGTAGTCGGTTTTATTGCGGTTTTTAGGTTTCTGATCTCAGGACTAAGGAGAACATTGTCAAAGCTAGAAACGTTGTCGGTTTTATTGCGGTTTTTAGGTTTCTGATCTCAGGACTAAGGAGAACATTGTCAAAGCTAGAAACGTTGTCGGTTTTATTGCGGTTTTTAGGTTTCTGATCTCAGGACTAAGGAGAGCATTGTCAAAGCTAAAAACGTTGTCAGTTTTATTGCAGTTTTATTGCAGTTTTTAGGTTTTTGATCTCAGCTCTATGGAGAGCATTATCAATAAGGTTTTTGATCTTAGGACTAAGGAGTGCTTGTCAAAGCTAGAAACGTTGTCAGTTTTATTTCGGTTTTTAGGTTTTTGATCTTAGGATTAAGGAGAGCATTGTCAAATCTAAAAACGTTGTCGGTTTTATTGCAGATTTTAGGTTTTTGATCTCAGGACTAAGGAGAGCATTGCCAAAGCTAGAAACGTTGTCAGTTTTGTTGCGGTTTTTAGGATTCTGACGAGTATTTTTTATGAAATGCTGAATTTTAAATTCTATTTGGTCATGTCGAGCGTTCATCTTATTCATATACGCGGCTACATGGACCACCTCGACCACCATCATGTTGGTCATCGTGGCGGAGTGGTGAGAGAGCTCAGCCTCGTTGCCGGAGATTTGCTGGTCGAACCCCTGGAAAAGAGACCTTAGCAGGGTAACAGCCAGGTTAACGTGAGAGGCTACCATGCGCCATCATGAGAAACATTCTGGCCGATTCTGGACAATATTTCTGCCCTCTACGATGATTGGCGGTTTCCAGGATCGAATCCCGGGTTACCACCTCCCTTTTACAATTGCTTACAATTGCTTACAGCATTAAATTGCTTCGGCTGACTTAGGGCTCAAAAGAAACTAGTTAAAAAAATCAATAAATAAAAGCCACATTACCGAGATCATATTTTCTTATTTACATATATAGGTTAGTAATATCTACCAGTGGCGTGCATGGGAGGGGGGGGGGGGGGGGGGCCCAAGCGTGCAGAGAAGCATTGCCGTTACCCTTTGTACAAAATGCCCTTTTTGTCCAAAAAAAATGCTGGCAGCACTGCCAGAGAAAGGTCTAATGGCCTAAAAAGGGACAGAAAGGCCTAAAAAGAGCCAAAAAAAAAGGCTTAAAAAAAGCGGCAAAAATGGATGGCAAAAAAAGAAAAAGAAATAGTTCCCTGAAAAAATACCTCACTGTGCCCTTTATTTAAAATTTCCCCTTCCCCCTCGGAGGTCAGCGCTCTCTACTGGAAACTGCATTAATTTAGATACAGCAAAGTTAACACTTTCCAATCCCCCGTCCAACATTTACCAGATTAAATGGCTACTAGGGAAGGCAGAATTCGGTCAGTCAATGTGGCAACCATGCGGCGCTATTATTCCCCTGTACCGACGATGTCCAGCGGTATTAAGTCGCGACAAAGGTCAAAATGGCCGAATTTATTAGGCTGATGCTTGAACGCAGCTTGCGTGTGACCGCTAGAGCGACATGATTAATCGGAGGTGTGCGTTAGGTCGCACAAGCGAACTCTTGTACGCGTGTTAGTGTCGGCGAGCGGCCATGTTGTTGAGGAATGATGTGTATTTGGGTGGCGGGGAGGTGGGTAGAGGAGAGTGGCGTTAAGAGCACCGCCATCAACCGTTTGTCGGGTCACCGACCCATGACGTCATATTTCTTGGGCTTATAACGTGGCCCTCTGATCTCTATCCGTATTATCTGGAGAGGAGAGTTGGCAGTGACGGTAATGCCGATTTAAGCCCCGACTGTCTAATTGTAAACAAAAATGACAACATGGATGTTGTTCACAATCAGTGTTATGTAAACTGATCGAATAGTTTCAACATTTGCATTAGATCAATTCAAAAATCGCCATATTTCGTATGTAAATAAAATAAGCCGGACAGTACAGCAGCGAAATTCCTACATGAAAGCGGTGTTCGGGTAAGTGGTGAGCGGTAAGCTGGTAAGTGATGAGCGGTAAGCGGTGAGCGGGTAAGAGGTGAGCGGTAAGCAGTGAGTGGGTAAGTGGTGAGCGGTAAGCAGTGTTCGGGTGAGTGGTGAGCGGTAAGCAGTGAGCGGGAAAGCTTATGATACCCATTCTATGATGTGGTTGGGTTTCGAACTAACAAACCCTAAATGACAACTGAGGCACCTGTGTCGTCGGAGTAGTCTCTCCAAGGCCATACGGAAAGTAACTAAAATAGGTTTGCGTTTCCATTTATTTTCATCAATAAAAACTACCCATAAAAATGTCGTTTCGGGTCTAAAAACTATCCACAAATATGTCATTTCGTGTCGAATAACTAGCCATAAAAATGTCGTTTCGGATCTGAAAACTACCCATAAAAATGTCGTTTCAGATCTAAATTCTACCCAAAAAAATGTCATTTCGGGTCAAAAAACTACCCATTCTCAAACAACAAATTCACGCAAAAGACAAGACATAAGTTATGTCAGAAATCAAGACATAAGTCAGGGCATAATTTAAGTCATACAGTAAAATACATTGCTCATGCTGGCTGCTGACTGGATTACCCAGGCAAAGTATTTTATATCTTGACGGTTGCTTTTTGTGTGAATTTGTTGTTGCTTGAAAACAGGAGTCTTCGAACCCAAAACGTCACTATTTTGTGTATGTATGTATAATATAATAATATAATAATATTTGTTACGATAGCAACGGGTCTGTCAAGTTGCCGGGGGGTCAATAACAGCCAGCCACAATCACATGTAAACACAGTGTACATAATATGGCCAAGGAATGGTGATCGTAAGAGGTTTGGGGACACGAATGCCTCACCACCAAGGTTAGGCCTGCCAGGGACTCAAAGGTCCCCGATGGCGTCGCCAAACGTGCAGGACATGGGAAAGGTGTGAAAAGTGTTAAAAGGCCCAAAAAGAAGCTGTAGAATTAAAAAAGTAAAAACATTGATAAAATATTGCAAGATATGCTACGGTGAATACTAAAAACTAAAGCACCCAGATAATGGGATTTGTCATCATTTAAAAAAATAATAAGACATATCAAAGGCCAACCAGATGAACAGGGTGGCTGGACCGCCATCAACGGCCAAGAAACCATTGATATATTTTTAGGAGACGGAAGGGCTCGGGACCACTAACACGTTTCCCAAAGGGGAGAAGGATAAGGTGGGGGAGGGGGGTGGCTGGTGAGAAGAAAAAACCATTAGGTGTTCGGGAGTAAAGGACGTTTTAGAAAAACGTGAAGCGGTTCCTCATCTAGCAACCTATAGTGTCCGCGGCCTATCTTGAGTTCTCCGCAGAACGAACACAGATAATCGATTGCACGTTTTCAGTAGCAGAGTGCCTTCTTGATATCCAAGATGGTTACAAAAACAATGGCGGCCATCGATTAAAGCGACCCCCTCCAGGAAGGCGTAGCTGCTCACAAAATATTGGCAGGACTCAAGATGCGCCGCGCACACAATACGAAAGGTCGAAACCGACAGTGCAGAGACAGTTTTCGCACTAACTGCATTCCAAATAGGAACCACGCGAACCGAGATGCAACGCCGGCGACAGTCAAGGTTTGATGTAGGTATGGCCAAGTTCCAATCGTGACCGCGTGTACAAATAAGGCGTTGTGCAGGATCGAAGAACGGAAGGTCAATGCCGATAAAATTGTGAAGTATCTTGTATGTAAGTACGAGGTCGGCTTTCATACGTCGCAGTTCAAGCAACTCCAGACCCAATCTTACAAGTCTTTCGCGATAAACAATTTCCCGGAATCCAGGGAGATATTTTTTATAACGGCGCTGGACTTTCTCCAAGAGGTCAATATCTTTGACCAGATAAAGGTGACTATGCTGGTGTAGCATATTCCAAGATAGGACGCACGAACACCTTGGACGCCAAATGTGGTGGCAACACACCCAGACATAAAACACCTACTCACTATCATGGAGTGGCGGAATGCCGCAATGGCAACTTTCTGGCAATGTAGGGACGGTTCTGAATTCGTAGTGAACCATATTCCTAGTTCCCTAACCTCTTCGGTTTGGGGTAAGGTCTCCTGATCAAGGAAATACTGGGGGCATTTATTTGAAGTTATCACATGAAATGAGGAATATTTTTTAACCGAGATAGGGTGCTGCTACTTCGGGACCACGCAACGATTTCGGGTAACGGGAGAGAAGATAGGTTTTCGCCTAGGATCTTCAGGTCGTCTGCGAACATCCATTCGAAGGTGCAAGCATCACCAATCCTAAGATCATTTATGTAGCTCACAAAAAGGATGGGCCCGAGAACTGAACCCTGCCGTACACCACAGGGGACTGGTTACCATTGTGAATACACATACTCAACCATCACCCTCTGCGTGCGCTCTGCAAGGAAACCTGCAAGCTATTTTCTTAGGTTACCTTCAATACCTCAGCTTCTAATTTTAAGAAGAAGTTTTCTACGAACAGCAGACTCAAAGGCCTTTTTAAAATCGGAATAATGACATCCAGGAGGCCCCAATATCCAATACTACGGTCCATCTATTCAAAAACTGCCATCAGCTGGTGGGTCGCAGATCTATTCAGGAGGAACCCAAATTGATCGTCACTAATTATTCAAAATCGTGTCCCGCAGGATCGATTCCATGATCTTACAGGCTACACATGGGAGGGCAATTGGTCGTGCACCAGTATTACGTGCACCTTATGTGCACCTTTCTGGATTTCTACTACTTTATAACTAACACAATGCTTAGATGTGAAGATTCCGTTTTATCCACTTTATTCTGTGCAAATCACACATATATATAGTGTATGTGTGATAGCGCTATTTGCTAATCGCTTAAAGTACGATTACGAAAATATCGCATGTTGGCCAAAGATAATTTTCTTCACTAATATTACGGTTTAGTAAAAGTTGTTTACCTCCGTCGGAGCCGTCGTGACCTTCTTTAAGATGGCGTGTGTTAGCACCATACAAAATCATTTCAACGATAAATTAATCAAGAACAATAGGGGGACCAAAGACAGAACCCTGTGGCATACCATAACATACATCCTTATCATTTGCAAGTATAGTAAACCAGTGTTAGTCATTTTCCTGATTTTCCCTCTGGAACAAATTTTTGAATAATTACCAGGTTCATCAGTGAAATCGTCCGACAGGGAAAGTTTCTGCTGCAGGTCTTGGGGTGGGGGTGGTCCGGGAATTGCACTCATAAAACAGTTTTGCATTTCTCATGCTAAAATGAACATGGGCACGATCATTTTTTTCAGGATCCTTCTCTTCCCGAATGCACAAGTGCGGTACGAGGCCATGATGGAATTTGGGAACTGGGACACTGGGACACTGGGAAGCATCGGCTTTGGGCGGCCGGTGGGCAGAATTGGCAACTATCCCTTCAGACAAGGATTAGATATAGGCAAAGCAACAAGAAATCTACGATTTTATTTATTTATTTCGCGTTTTTCTCTGCTCTCTAATAGCAGACCCCTTACAAAAGACCCCTGGAGGGAAATAGTTAACCGTCTGCTTAGAGATGATTAGAAATATAACGACACATTCGCCCCAATATGGCGACACATTCGTAATGCACCTCATTTCTTTTTTTTTACCGTTTTAAAAATCTTTGGAAAATGAAGTCAACTCGTGTTTTTTGCTCCGAATTATAAAGTACATTTGTTCAGTTTTAGAAATTTAAAAGTCATCTAAATGCATTGATAAAGAAACCTATTATAAGGCAGAGTATATTTTGAATGCTGAAAACAAACAGATGCATTAGTTACTAGTAACATTAGGTATGGAATAGAGGTTTATGGATTTGCTCGAACTTATTTATTGGATCGACTGCAAAAATATAAAAACACAAAATAAGTTAGAGAAGTTATCATTAATAAAAAAAGGCTTCCAGCTATGAAATTTGACGAATGACTGCAGTATGATACGAACTGCGTACCTTTTCTGGTTTACAGCCTGGGGGTGTTACGGGAATGGCGTGGGAGGGTGCGGGTAGGTACGAAAGTAGTATTATAACCATTGTTAGTATTGTAGGCATCGTTTCTGATTGGACAACCAGATTTCGGACAATGACAACGTGTATACTGACGTGCGTATCTAGACACACGCCAATGTGTCATCACAAATCTAAACAACGTTGCCAAAGAAATTATTGTGTCTACGTCCAATTCACTTGGAAAACAAATCAAATGTCAAAATAAAGCCAAAAACTGGTAATGAAGCCACCAAGTTGAGAATGGTTCGGCCTCACAAAGGAGTGATATGAAATTAACATATCGAAGAAAAAAAAAGCCACATAAAGGCAGGTTGCCACCAAATTGGCATTGCAGCATCTAGGCCTATCGAGTTATCTCTCGCAGGAAGCAAAGGAACGCACAAAGCAAAACTTTTAAACGCTACAAACAAGCCACGTGACTCCTTAATTATTCAGTAAAAATTTGGTACGCCCTCGTGCACCTGGAAACAAGCTATAAAGATTAACGATACTGGTGTCACTAGATGGCACCACGGAAAAATATAAAGAAATTCCCCTGGCCCCATCTAGTGACACTAATATCCTTCATCTTTATAGCTTGTTCCCAGGTGCATGATGGCGTACTAAATTTTTTTCTCAGTAATTAGGAGTCACGTGGCTTGTTTGTAGCGTTTAAAAGTTTTGCTTTGTGCATTCCTTTGCATCCTGCGATAGAGATCTCAATAGGCCTTAATGCTGCAATGCTAATTTGGTGGCAACCGGCCTTTAAGCCATTGTTGACGTGGCACTTTATTACAGATCTGCAGGCTTATTGAGTTGTGGCTAATGCAAAGTAAAGAACTGAATAAAAAAAAAGAACTGATATCAAATCAAAAACCAAAACTGATTAAAGGGAGCGCCAAATTCCGAATGGTTCGGCCCTGCAAAGGAGTGATATCAACAAACCAAACCATTCGCACCGAATAATACTTTGGACGTTAAATGAAAACTTGAACATTGCTACCGAAAGTAGCAGTTCTAGTTTTCATTTAACCTTCGGACTATTAGTAGGTACGATTAACTTGGCGAATGTTTTGGTGTGTTGACTTGATATCACTCCTTCGAAGGGCCGAACCATTAGGAACTTGGCGCTCCCTTTTACCAGTTTTGGTTTTTGATGCTTTATTTACAGAATGTAACATACTAACTATCAAATTTATGGAATTTTGTAAGTATTGTAAATAACTACTATAAGAATGATTATAAGGTAAAGAACTAAATCATATTGTTGAAATCTGTAAGTAAATTAAATATTAATGGTGTCAGTAGTTTGCTAAGACTTTTACCTGATCATTGTTCCTAATTATACATTGTTTACTTAATACAATGTTTTATTATTTACTCATCCCTCTGACTGTGTAACATGGTATAATTTTAATTTACTAGCTGTACTCCCGGCGTAACATATGCCGGTCTAGCCGGTTCCCGAATACCTGAGCGAAATACTGTAGTGGGCAGTATGGAATGAAAAGGGTGCCGACTGCCCCCTGCTTCCTCCTCCGAACTCCCCTGCGGCCTACCCAGTTGTATGGTCTGATTTTCCCCCATCCCCCCCCCCCCGTAACCCCTTTCTCGTCCCGCACTGCCTCCCCCGTCTCCGACCCGGATTCCCTTATTGAGTGGTCTGAATATCCCCATCCCTGCTCCCCCTCCATTTTAACCCCTGCTGGTTTTTTTTTTTTATGGAAGTAAATGTCTTTTTCAATGGAGGATGCTCAATTGCCCGTTTCTCCGTTCTAATACCAAGCACAATAAACCCAACAACGTTCGTGCATGCAGTGATTGTTACTGAACCAACTTTGAACCTCTTCAAGTCTGCTCTAAGAGGTAGCATCATTAAAGCAATATTTCCATTGTTGCTGATTGTTACAGGCCACGCCCGTTTGTTTAACATTGTCGGTCGTTCGCCCTCTTTCATTATAGTGCATAATGATGAATTTGCTTGCCCAACCTAAGCGTATTATATATATAGATATTGAAGATTTCAGTATTTTTGTTCGTAAATTGTAAATTTTGTAAAGTATATTCTGTTAGTTTTTTTTGTATTTTTCAATGTAACCCATGCAAGTTCAATAAGAGCTTTGGCGTACACCACATAACAAATTATCTCAGTTTATGCGTTGCGCTTTTTAATGGCTTACTAGCCACCTCGCTTGCTTCACTCGCTGCATTGAGGTTGTCTCACTTCGCTCGGGGAGGTTGCTTATTACATTCACATGCTAACTGACTGATATTTCACGCCAAAAAAAAAAACCTGCACCTCTTTAAATTAGGTTTAGAAGACTCCGGTTTGTCACAATTCGTCCCGCCACCCTCGCTGCTAATTTTACGACCTGATCCCTGTTGTCAAAAGGGAAATTGTCGAATTATCGTTCTTTTCAACTATGGGGACGAAGGACAATATTATTTTGTTAATCAAAATAAATTGTGCTGCGTAAGCTGCAAGGTATAAGTAACGTCAGAGCCAGCCACCACGTGCCACATATCCCTTGTAATTTGTGTTAGTGCTACATTTGACGTGGATTTTCTTGTTTCACTCATTTTAATAATTTTTGTTCGTTTACATCCTCAAGTGAAAACGGAACGGTTTGAATGTTAGTTAGGCCTACGCAAAGCATTAATTCGTGCCCAAAGCTTCTCGCACTCATTTTTAAAATTTTTAAAAATCTCCTTCGAGAGAAATAATGAGGGGGGGCGGGGGCAAAAATGTGACAGTTTAATTTTATTGTTGTTCTTGGTAGAGGGGCATAAGCGTCATCAGGTACCGGATCCTCCAGAAAAAACGTCGAGCTACGGACCCGGTTCATACCCGGAAGTTCATACCTTTGTACTATTTGTAACGCTTTGTATACCGGGTGGTGCGAAAGTCTGGAGAAGCCTACTGCCATTCTAAATCTACTAAGAGGAAAACCACGAAAATGTACATACATATACTATGGATCAGGGGTCACGTAATGATGCTAGTTTAAATGACCTTGGAATAGTCGTTCAAGGTCATCACGATGCCTAATTTTGAACTACACGTCGTAGAATATGGGTGTAAATTGGAAAGTTGTAGAGAACTGTAAGCTAATACCATGGCAAAAAAAAAACAATGAAAATCGGACCATTAGGATAGGAGTTATCTTTCAAACATGTTAGTCGTAATAGCTTCACTGTATGTCTTCATGATGTCCAGCAGAGAAGCCGCCGTAATAAACGAAATTATCGCAGCAATGTGGGGATACAGATACTGTTTTTTTTTTTTTTTTT
>JAHWFP010018708.1:64088-79160 GCA_023313725.1 Lithobius niger
CTTGCAGCTACCAAACTACCCACGATTACAATTTCTTGCAGTTACCAAACAACCCACGATTACAATTTCTTGCAGTTATCAGAAGAGTACAGATTTTTTAAACTCAAAAACTAATTAACATATTCTACCTACGCCCAACACAATATTATCGCGAAATCCACACCCACGCTATAAAGCCGAACACGCCTATACGCTCAGTCCACTAATGATAATAGGAAGCTCCCCATGTGTTGCGTTTCTTGTTCATATAATGTAACGCAGCGGGATGGAATTACACGTGCTTTCAATGAGTCCCCGTGGTATTGGGCTCCACCGCTGCAACAGCGTTAATTTCACAAGCAATTGGCTGTTACGCCCCTCCCCACAAGCGCGCCCCCACCCCCCCTCCCCCCCCCCCCCCCCCACACCAAGCTTGGAGCGCTCCATCGGTCAAGAGGGCATGTCCAGTTGCTATTGCTAGAAGAACGTGGTATCGATCTGGCGGTCTTTCTTCATTTCCGGTTTTCCTGTTGGTCACTGATCCGTATATTAATAATCTAGAAGGAGCAGACGTGTACGATCGGTACTGCCTGTAGTACAGAGTATATAGAGTCTCGGGGAAAAGGCAATAATCTTGCATTTTGAATTTGTTTTCGAGGTCTGAAGGAAGGTTTTATTTTTTATTTTTTTTTGTTCTTTTGAAACTGAGCAATTCGTTGGTTTATTTCTTTTTTCTTGAAAAGTAGTTAAGAACGACTTCACAAATGTTGGAATTCTCTTCCCAGCGTAATTACTGGGCCAAGTTCTTTACGAAATAGTGTAAAGAAGAGCAAGAATTGATAGGGTTGGGAAGGAGAATTTGTGACTGAGACCACCCCCCCCCCCCCTACTGAAACGTCTTAGATCCATCCCTATTAGTTCCGTCCAAGTTTATAGAGGGAACCGCGAGTTTTTTGTGGGAATTTCCACTCAGTTTTACGCCTAAAATTTAATTAAACTAAACGAAACTAGCTTGTATTTAATTCATTATTTAGTTTAGCTTAGTTGTAATTTAGTTTACTTCAGATTTGGGTTGAAAATGAGCAAAAATTACCAGATGGGACTCGTGGCCCCCTCTGAAAACACGGATGGAACTATAATAGGAATGAATGTAACACGTTTCAATAGGGACTTTTTAGAGTTACCAGTTCTCCTCCCAAACCCTATAAATTCTTGAGAAGAGTACTTTCATCGATAAAAGTCGTAAAAAAGAAGCCATGAAATGCACAAGTCAATTCAAACTTTAAAAAAAAATTTACAGAGTCCAGGTTGGAGCCGCTTTCAAGCCATAAATTCTAAAAAGACGCTTCGTCACAACAGGTAAAAATCATTAAAATTTACCGAAAGGGCACCAGCCCATGCAACCAGTACAGTCAGTACAGAAAGGGTTGGGCTTAAACTGCGAAAAAAAAAATTGACAAGTAAATGAGGCGTAGCCTATACCCGTAAAACAAACTACCGTACTAGTTTTTGTTTTGGTAAAAAAAAAAAAAAACACATCGCTCGCATCCGAAAAATTACAGATAAAAAATAAAAATAAAAGGTCTCTCGCTCGCTTCAATTTTGTTGATACTGCTTCTGAGAACCACTTAATTAATTTTCAGCGGTCTTATCATTATGCTCAGTTTATTGTACCATGGGTATGTTAAAAGGTGAACCCTAAAGCTTTTCATTTTTTGCTTAACGTGTAAACTGTTAACATTCATTGTACAGATATAAGTTTTGACTAAAATACTACAAAAACACTTATTCTGCGATTTGGGCACCCCCACCTCCTTCCCTCTCACGGCACGACCCTGCTCTCGATTCCAGGCTTAATGGTTGACATTCAGCTATTTCTACCAACGTCATGTGTTTTCTATACTGACTTTAAAAAATAAGCCTATAGTGTGCAAGAAATGCAGTTAATTACCGTCGTTTCGGAGATTAATGCACCCTGTTATGAGTGAAATTGAAAATCAGCTTAAAAGCACCGTACGCATTATAAACTCTTAAAAAATTATCGTGGTGCTGCAGAGGCGATATATAGACAGTTTTGACGGAAAAAAAAATGAGAAACAACGATTTGAAAACTATGCTTTCCTGGTAAAACCAGCAATATGGATCCCAAGTAAAGGGGACCTCTTTCCTGAATATACAGCGCTCGTGTTTGGGTGTTCTAAGTTTTGTACTTGGAGAGTCATAACTGACGTATGATTGAACGTATTCTTTGATAGTTTTATTATCAGGCATGGTGTATGGTTGTGGGCGGGTGGTGGCTGTGACAAAATAACGTATGTCGCCAATTTCATTCTTGCTTATGTTCTGTTTTTTGTAAAGAGTACAGACAGCTGCGTACTCCAGGTCTACGTTGTGCCCATTTCCAAGACTGGGGTTTGTCCTAACTGACGTCTCAATCATACTTCATCAGGACTCGGCCGAGTATAAAACTTGCGAGCCCGTCCCCCAACAACACCCAGCATAGACTCCAACAAGACTCGAAACAAGACCCTCACTTCGAGGAGGTCGACCTTCGTTTGGCTCCGTAATGCTTTTTTATTTCCTATTTTAAACAGGAGGGCATAGGTTTTAAATCTTTGTTTCATTTTAATTTTCGTCGAAAGTGTCATTATTCCGCTGTAGACAGAACGACATTTTTAAAGTATATATAATGTGGACGATGCTTTTAAACTGATTTTTGTTCTCACTCGATGACGAGTTTCATTAATCCCCGAAACGCGGTGATTTAGTTGTATTTCTTGCTCACTACTCGGCTTGCTTCTCGTGTCAATAACGGTTTCAGCGATTGCTCTCATGGATAGTTTTCTTCACGGTAAACCTAAACGCTAAGCAGGAAAGTAGAACGTCGTGGCAGGGGCAGCAACCCAATTAGTTCCGTGTCGACTTGCCGGATAAACACAAGGCAGCACCTTTCTTTCCCAGTGGAGACGACTAATAGCTGCAAAGCGCTCCTAGGAGAGCGCCAAGGGTTCTGTTTGAGATTTTCTAATTACTCTATAACTTACGCGAAAATTACTTTGCGTATCTCTCCTTGTTCGTTTACTTTTCTAAATAACTTGACTTCTAAATATTTACAAACGTTATTTTTTGATTTTATAGAATAGCTACTTTTCAAGCTATCAACTTAATTCACCTACCTGTTGAATCCTTTCGTTGTTGCGGTTCAGAAAATCATACCAAAAAACCTGCGCAAAAGCTTATTTAAAAAAAAAAAAAACAGATTATTAAAACATGTCAAAACGCTATTCACAGCCATAGTGATGCCCATCCCATACTGCGAGGTCAGAGCGCAACAAAAAGACCTGATTTCGACCAGAACATTAGTAACCGAAAATTATATTTGGCCGGACAATTTTTGGGTTGCTGTTTCTGGTGTTACATGTTTAACCGTAGCGAGCGCTCTTCTTAAGAAAAAAAAAAATACTATCATTTTCAGAAAAACATATGTTTTTAATTTTTTCCATAAAATCTGCAAGTCAGGGTAAATCAAGGTCGCTGTTCACGAAACTCATGGTCAAACCCCCTCTCACCCCCCAAATTTTCCTTGCGCTGCCGCGCTCGATGGGCTAAACATACATATAACATCGTTATCCTCGTTATCCGACGTTATCCTTTTTGACTTTAAAAAGGCATTTGAGTCCGTCGTACATTCCAAACTTCTACTAAAATTAAATAATATCGGTATTGGCGGGCAACTTTTGAAGTGGATAAACGCCTTCATCACAAAGCGCACACAGCATGTAGTATTGGGCGATGTGCGATCTAAAGACGCTGGGGTGATCAGTGGTGTACCTCAGGGATCGGTTCTTGGTCCTCTCCTCTTCGTCCTTTTCTTGGATGACTTGAGCCTGGATTTCAATAGTGTAAATTGGGCAAAGTTTGCTGACGACTTGAAGTTGCATAAAGCAACCATCTGCCGAGCTGACACCGACCTTCTGCAAATCGGTATAAACGAAGTAGATAATTGGGCGACAACATGGCAACTCCCACTGGCGTCTGGTAAATGCTACCGATTCCATATTGGGACAGGATCAAATCTAATTGATTACTGTATAAACGATAATGTTTTAGCAAATGTCAGGTGTACCAGAGACTTGGGGGTATGGTTTAACTTCGATTTGAAACCTTCCTTGCACTGCTGCAATATCGCTTCAAATGCTAACCGACGCTCAGCAGTGGTTAGACGCTGCTTCACATCTGGTGACACTAGGGTCAAAGTTTTGGCCTTCAAGGTTTATGTTCGACCCATGCTCGAGTACGCGAGTCAGGTCTGGTCGCCTAACCTGCTGAAGGATGTCGATAAAATAGAGTCTGTTCAGCGGCGGTTTACAAAAACACTACCGGGTTTGCGAAATTTACCCTATCATCTTCGATTGAAAACTATCAATTTAGACTCACTCGAACTGAGACGCCTTAAGGCAGACTTAATTTTAACTTATAAAATTCTACATCATTTACTTCCATTTGACCTGCCTCTATTTGATTTACAAACATTTACAAAAACGCGTGGCACCAGCCTAAAACTCGTCCTGCCTAGGTTCAAGTTAAATTGTCGGAAGTTTTTTTTCTCCTGCCGTGTGGTTCCGGTTTGGAATTCTCTCACCGAAGACCTTGTCTCCGCGCCTTCTGTCTCCCATTTTAGGAGGCTTTTGGGGGGCGTAAACCTACGAAGGTTTCTTTTGAGACCAGAACATTATTTTGATAAGGATTGTGATTCATCATGAAACTTAATTTTGATTTTGACTACCATACAAATTGCCAATTGCTTTTGCTGTTAACATTTTTGCAGTGACATCTTCTTTTGCTTTCTTTTTAGGTGCGCTGTTAGTGGACAGCATGTCTGACCCTTTCTCACCTATTGTACTTTTGGTGCAATAAATCATATATTATTATTATTATTATAGAAACCACAACCAAAAACTTGTCTGGCCAGACCGTGTACCAATGTTCTGGTCGAAATCGTGTTTTTTTTTGTTGCGCTTTCATCTAGCAGTATGGCTTCGGCCTCGCTATGGCTGTGAGTAGCGTTTCAACATATATTAATAATTTTTTTTTAATAGACCAGCGTTTGCGCAGGTTTTCGTTAGTATTTTCTGAACCGTAACGACGAAATCATTCGATAGATAGGTGAATGGGGTTGATAGCGTGAAAAGCAGCTCTCGTATAATTACCCTATTTAATTTGCCTGGATCGTTGAGGTCTCTGATTAATGGTCGAATTTTTGAGTATCACAAACTTCAGTCCCATAAATATTTACTCACTGACTTTAACCCATAAACAGGGCATAACATATGCAAGTGAAAAATTTGATACGAACTGGATAAAGCTTGTAGCACACTACTCCTTTCCGTCCCGTTCCGACGACTGACGGCAACGGATGGTCCAGCGCACATTGCTTTCGCCGCTAACCGTTTCAGTCGACTCCGCTGAGCTTTTAAATTTGATCGCACCCAAATTGGCAGTGCAAGTGAAGACGGACATGCAGTGACCTTAAGTAGGCAATTAAATATAAATACTAGGTAAATTCTTTACGCTCGGACATGGCGACGTTTAAGTCCAGAACGGAACTGAGATAGGTTCGCATCTGTATTTAGTAGGGAAAAAACGTTGTACGCAGGCGTGTACACTTCTCCGATGCGATCAGTTTTTGACAGAAAGGATTATGCCTCGACAATCCCATCCGCTGACCGACGGGTCGTCCCGAAACGGGGCGGAGTAGTATACGTGGCGCCTCTAATTTACATGCTTTTAATCCAAACAGAAATTTGACGGCCTGCGTGGCGACGGAACGGAGTAGTGTGCTACAAGCTTTAGGTGTTCAAAAGATTGTGCATACAGATACAGGCAGACGTACATTGTCACGCAATGAGAAGAAGCTCATTTATCCTGTTTCGCACCGCGCTTCATTAATGAGGTCACGAACTTTATTTGAAGTTGAAGCTGGGAATTGAGCTTTTAGCCTACTTGTTTTATTTAACTTCCTTTTTTTTTTGGTGTTCGGGTTTTTGAGAACGGGGGCAATTCTAGTGTTGTGACGTATTAAGCGTTGCATGAAGCAAATTTTTTTTTTTATTTTATTTTTTTTTTTTAATCTGTTCTTTTGTCACCCTGCTTTCTCCTCTTGTTATTTCCTTGTCCCATGTCCAGTTTCTATTCTTCACGGCGCTTACTCTAACTTCTTTTGGCTTGTTTCGCTTTCGTTTTTCACGGCGCTGCATGACTGGAGACGCTCCGGCCCCCAGCTTCCTGTTTTTGGGAGAGCGCTTTGTCGGCGGTTACGCCTCGAAGAAAAGAATAGACTCTACTCGATCCCCTTCAATCTCCCCTACTCCCCCCCCCCTCGAACCCCCACCACACCCTCTTGGCTTATGTCACTGGCTCCAGTTTCGCCTTTGCAGTTTATGATAAAGTATTAATTGAACAAGTACTGCAGTCTTCGGGTAGATTTTTGTTTCATTATCTTTTTACTGCAGAATAATTTTCCCTCAAATAGTAATTAATTAAATCGGGAGCTGATAAAGAATTCCTTTTGAGTCGAGGAGAGTTATTATTAAGGTCCCAGCGGATGAAGGATGACACCACACAGTTCGGCGAATTTTTGAAGTAAAAAATACATCATTATGAATAATCTAAAAAAAAAAAAAAGGCGTGATTTTCTTGTGATGCTGGTTTAGTCGGTAAATCCGTTGGTGTATTGATCTAAGAAAAAATATTAGGAAACGCATTTTTGTCGAGAGCGATACAGAGTTACCATAAAATGTACAACTACGTTATGACGCTTTGTACCCCAGTTCTCTGGCCGTGTACAGGTAAGAATTTTTGATGATGTAGGCTTAAGTCAGCGTTTTAAAGAGGCATCAGCCGCTTCTGAAAGACTAAACCATGCCCAATGGCTGTTTGCCGTGACGTCACCATGAGTTGGCCAATGACGAACGAGAACAACGGCTGTTTGGCCGTCTGATTGGACTAGCCCAGTCACGTGATATGCACGTCACAGCAAACAGCCATGGCGTGTGGTATAGGATACGCACCAATATGGCGTCATAATTTACATCCTGAGACCGCATTCGCGTATTTGGATATACGATCTAGTTTCCATGGGCCCACCTATGACTGGCATTGCACTAGTCAGGTTGCCACTTCGGTTTTTTTTTATCTGGCAATAAGGTATAACAAATGTTTATTTGCTGGAAGTTGGCTTTCTACTTGCTCCTAGTCAGATTATGCAGGGTGCCCACCTGGCACCTTCGGAATTTTTTTTAATGAAGGTCAAAGGTCAAAATCGTTGGCCATAAAACGGGGTGTTTTTTTCTTTTAACGTCTTAACCGTTGATCAGATCGAAAGAAACAGAATACAAGCCAGAATCAGAATTACATTTTCTTAAGGAAAGGTCCTATTTAATTTTGGCATAGAGTTAACCCTTATGGTCAAATTTGTAATTTAATGCTAAATTAACGGGAAAGAGTACCAAGTTCGCGCCAAGTTAGTCAACAAACACTCACATCAATTCAATTGTCAAGGTTGTAAACCATCGTAGCGCGACGCCATAGCGTCAGTGTCTAATATCCTGAAGCAGATTTTGCTACATTTCAGGTATTTGGTGAAAAATAATAATGCCGGCACAAAAGCCTAAATTGTGGTAAACCATAGAGCAATGACCCACCTGACTAAAATTAACTTGTGTAGGAATGTCAGGTAAGTGGCTTTCAATGTAAAATCTGACTCTTAATAACGTTGCAAATTTGTTAGTTCAAGTTTCTTCTTCTAATTCTGCTAGTCCGCTCATCCCCATGTTAATTCCCATAGGGTGATTATTCACCGATACCGAGATATATAGCGGGAAGGTTTCCACCTAAGAAATTTGACGAAGGGCCACAGTACGATATGAACTGAATACCTTTTCCGGTTTACAGCCTAGGGGTGTAAAGGGAATGGTGTGGGAGGGCCCGGAAGTACGAAAGTATCGTTGTAACCATCGTTAGTATTGTCGGCATACTTTGATCGCAAGTGGGTTTTTCCAACATACTTGAAAATATTACAAAATGATTCCAATCTTTTTAGTTATACCTCCCCAAACGTCAAACCATAAAAGGCACGCATTGGAGTTAATAGTGTCTTGAATACCACATTTCTTTCCTATCTTTCGCATAAATTATTTATGCGGAAGTAGTATGATCATATAGTTCATCGTGGCTAAGCGGTGAGAGAGCTCAGCCTGGTTGCTGGAAGTTTGCGGATCTGGTCGAACCCCTGGAAAGGGGACCTTGGCAAAATCCCCGCCAAGACTGCCGGTCAGGGTAGCGTGAGAGGCTACCATGCTCCTTCAGCGGCTATGGGAACTATTCTGGCCAATTCTGGACAATCTTTTGGCCCCTACGATGATCGGAGGTTTCCCGGATCGAATTTCCGGGTTGGCACCTCCCTTTACCAGATATTTCTTCTTCTCTAAAAGTCTGTTCAAAATTGAGCCAGTTCAGCCATACTAGCATTAAGTTGCTTCGGCTGACTTAAGGCTCAAAGAAATTAATTTAAAAAAAAAGTCAGTATAGCTGGTATACAGTATGTCTTAGAAGTCCTGAACCAGGAAACTATGAGCAAAATATCCATCTAATGGGAGTAGCAAATGTCTTCCACAATAGGCGTTCACTCGCAGTAAACCCAGGACTCGAACCCAGAACTTTCCTCTGGGTGTAGTATAGGCCTATACCGTAGGCCTATACCATATAGGCGTACCTGGCTCAGGACTTGTGAGACATACTGTATAGTCGTGACAGTATAGTAGTCAGCTTAAATCAACGATCTTCACGCTCTTTTATCACGTTGCAACAGTTTATTCACTTGATTTAAATACAACTATAGCTCGACAGGGCACAAAGACTGCCCACTTTCAACAATTTTCAAGCGGTTTCGCCTTCAACAATCTTCAGGCTGTTTCGACGCATAGTTATTTATCCTCACCATCGTGAAATACGATCAGCTCAGTTTCTGTTAAAGTATCATAGCCAGTGGCCGCCATGTAACAATGCTGGAATTGAATAATGACTTTCGAATAAGAAAGTCTGACAATTGAACTTGGCAGGTGGACCACTAGCGTGATTCTTGATATAAGTGAGTTGTGAAATCACATTTACTTGGCCCAGCTGAACGACCCTACCGGACATCAGAAACCGATACGATTTCCGCCAAGGGTTCCACAGGGCAACACTTTGCTGCGCCACTAATATGATTTCTGCCCAGTGCTCTGGATGCAGGATACATAGGCACCGGACAATAATTAGGCACTGGGCATACAGGCATCCGAATTTAGGCACTGGACAAAGGGCACCCGGACATATAGACACCGGACAAACAGGCACCAAGTTTTTTAACTGCTGATGCATTTTATGCATAAAAGCAGTTATTGAAATACCGTTGGAGAGGAGAGAGAAAAAGGGGTCGCGTATTTATTTAAATTCTTGTTTTATTTTATTTTTAATTGGGGTACATTGCCCTCAAATTCTGTATCGTTTTGTTTTAAATCTGGGACACTTAGTCGTGTGGACCGTTGGGGGGAGTTTTTGCATTTTATCCAGAAATTTTTGTGTGGTGGGTTATTAATGTTCCAAATTACGCTGCCTCGTTCGCGCTGCCACGCTCGCTGCGGCTAACACATAACATCATATACGCTATCGTTTGTTTTATATCTGGGACACTTAGTCGTGTGGACCATTGGGGGATTTTTTTTGCATTTTTTCTCGACATTTTTTTGTGATGAATTAATGTTCCAAATTACGCTGCCTCTCGCGCTGCCGGACTCGCTGCGGTTAACACATAACATCAGAGTTGCTAGTGTAATAAACATGCCAACAATCTTTAGCAGTTTTGAACGCTACGAACATTTTATAGCAAACTTTTTTTCTCCACACCCCCCAATTTGAGGACAATCCATCCCAATTAAAAAAAATTTTTTTTTACTTGGTGCCTATTTGTCCGGGTGCCTATACTCCCGGGTGCCTATTTGGGCTGGTGCCTATTTGTCCGAGTGCCTATTTGTCCAGTGCCTAAATTGAGGTGTCTAAGTGTCCGGTGCCTAATTGTCCAGTGCCTATGTATCCGAGTACCCAGTGTTCTACCTCGAATTTCGGTCTCCACCGCTACAGTGTTCGAGATAGTCATTTCATCTTCGAAATCATGAATTTGCTGTACCAAATCTTCCTTGCTACAAAATTTCAGGAAAATCGGAATAAAACTGCGAACATTGTAGTGTTTCAAACTGACAAACATGCTTATGGACTAACAGGCGAACCGGCACATAAAATCCAAATTCAGGCGAGTATGTAAGTCACTTTATGCGGAAACGAGTTACGCTGCCATCATGGCTTTTTTTTAACTGAGATTACCGAAAAAAATTATCCGTGTTCTTATCTAGACATAAAAAAAAACAACAAAAAAACATTATTGTGTGCACGTTGTATCTTGAGTCCTGCAAGTATTTTGTGAGCGGTTACGTCTTCCTGGAGGGGGTGGCTTTAATCGATGGCCGCCATTGTTTTTGTAACCATCTTGGATATCAACAAGGCACTCTGCTACTGAAAACGTACAATCGATTATCTGTGTTCGTTCTGCGGAGAACTCAAGATAGGCCGCGGACACTACAGAAAGTTACATTCGATCACAGAATTCTTAATATCGATAACCTAAAAGACTGCTTGATTATAACAAAAAACTATTTTGAAATGGAAAATCATTTAAAAACTCTAAGGAATAATTACAGTAGCGTACGAGCTGAACCAGTTAGACATAAATTACCACTTTGGAGAAATAATCTTGGAAAAATGTCAACAAAGTATTTTACTCTTTTCATTTTTAACAAATTACCTAGGGAATGTCATAATATTGCGTCGTTTGAAAACTCAAAACCTTAAAATTAAAACTACTTACTAAATAAAAAAATTATAAATGAATAAATAAACCAGGTATAGCCTATGAAAAGAGTTATTTTTTAGTTTGTAGTTTTATTCACTCTTTAAATTTGCTATTTTTGTAGTTCAGCACATAAGGTAGCTGACCCCGACGCAACATACGCCGTTCTAGCAAACAACCACCTCCTCAGGCCCTCCAACGCAACCTGCCCCCCCACTCCCCTCCTCTCCCCGCGCTGGAATGCAAAGGCTGCTCGCTTGCTCGCTTCTGGCCGGATGTCCTGCTCGCTTCTGGCCGGATGTCCTGCTCGCTTCTGGCCGGACGTCATGATCCCTCACCATCATCATTAAGTCTGCTCCTAAGCGAAATATATATATATATATATGGATAACAATATGTAGCTGAGTAAATAAGTGTGAGGGGTTGAATGTTTGATAAATTAAGTAAAATATTAATGCAGATACGTAAAATAATTGTTCAACTGGCTAGCACACACAATTACGTTAGTACTTCGTGCTACCCATTATTTAATTAATTTTTTTTTAAAAAGAGAAATGAGACGTAAAAATAGAAACGGTCTACCTTCATCATGTCTGGCTGGCGACCGAACAGTCAAATGCGTAACGGAAATTTTAACACTTTATGGGATGGCAGTCATTAAGCTGTAAGTTGGGTGAGGTGGGGGGGGGGGGAATGGCATCAGACCCGGCTAAAACTAAACCCCGAAAGCGAAACATATAAGCCTAAACGAAACGAACAAGCTATTCGCAAATTAGCTTAGCGATATGTTCTGAATTCCATGGTCTCTCCTTAGGAGACAATGCGTTCAAAAATTGTACATCTTCAGCACCTCCACACTCCACAGGTACCTAAGAAGTAACATCCTGATATAATATGCGGGTTTGCGATTACAGTGCCGCATACAGACAGACGCGTATTTCTGATGGTGGAGGAATGGGGAAAACTGTTTATATTCGATCTGTATTATTGGCAATAACACGTGCAACATGCAAAAGGACAGACAGTTGGACTGTAACAACATGGAGGGAGGTCTTTCTTTTTTATTTGATTCCAGAACAGGCACTCTTGAGTGGACAGCCAACCGACATTTACAGCCAAGGTAAACGACAAGCCGCCTTTCATGTTGGTTCTGGTTTCAATAAATGTTCAACGTAATACTTCCTTTACATAGGGATGTCTCCTTATCCTGGCCCTTTAGTGTCTCGCAGAATGCATCTCACTCAGTGCGGATCGAGAGATGTCGTATAATTTGCGGGAGTTTGAATGTAATCCTCTCTACAGTTGAACTTTCGGGCCAGTAAACGTAGTTTCGGGTTTTTTTTTTTTAATGCAGCCATCGAGTTAAAACTTAAAGTTTGTAGGTTGTGCTGTATGCTGGTTTATAGTCACGGGGCGGGGCTATCATCTTGTTAACTATAAAATGTCACTTCGATTCGACCATGTTTACAGACGGCTTGAAGCAACGCAAATAATTTACACGCAGTAACGCAGGAGGTTTTACACGCAATCCAAGCCGACTCCTTAGTGCCAGAAGGAAAGAGAGACAACTTTGACAGGTTATTCAAATTGGAAATTCCTTGAATCTTTTACGTGCTAAAACCGGCATGAGCAAGGCTCGAATCCAGGACCGCAGGCACATTATGCCCCTAAGTCGTCGTTGCCCCACAACGTCCTATTCACCGGCATCCATATAAGATCGTGTAAATCAAGACTAATTTCAATCACTACTTTTAAGAGTTAAGTAAGAAACAAAGGCACCTCGCGTCTGGTAGGAGGGAAGCATTCGGGGTAAGCTTTTCAGGACAGCATGCTTATCGAGTCGGGCAGCTTCGCGACCGCTTTGAGCCTCATTTCTTTCCGTCGGCATGAACATGGAATAATATGATAGAAGTGATCATAGAAAAGGGGGAGGGAGAGTACTAGTAGTGGAGCGGGTGATTTGATTCACAGGATGCGCTGATTGAGTGAGCAAAGCGAATTGTGCGCAAAAACTGTTAGAAACTTAATTCGGTCGAACGTGACATACACACAAGCCACCATACATAACCAGTGTTGCAAACCGTGTATTCGACACTTCCGGGCTTCAGCTAGTATTAAGATAATACTAGTGTTTATCTTGTATTTTTGTATTCCCGCAAAGCTTTACTTGATTACACGGCTACACTGCAACTACAGAAGGCCCGGTAGGCTCAGCTAGTTTTGGTTTTACAAAATTTTGTGTTTGGAACCGAGGCGAGACGAGACTCGGCATGACTCTTCTCGTCATCGATTGTTCCTGTCTCGTTCTCGTCACGTCTTGCTTATGAAGTGAATTGTGAACAGTTCCCCAACTCCGCCAATTTTTGTGTTAAAAATGAATTCACCTTGTAAGGGATTTTAAAGAGACTGCATACGCATGGTTCAAGTGTGGGCCATGGCCGAATTTATGTTTTCAGTACACCGACTACGATTTAAATAAATCGAGCGTCGTCACTCGTCAAATGTTAAGAGTACATTGCATCAGTTCGAGTTGCTTACTTCTCGATCCTACGGAACTTTATGTGCTCCTGACATAGCTCACGCTCTTATTATGGGGGAAACTTTTACGAGAAATATTGCAAAGAAGTAACGAGGAAAATGTAAATAAAAATCAAGCCAAGCAGGTACATACATGCATGTAAACTGGATGTTTACATGCATGCCAACATGCAACACAAAGTCAACACTTTGTGGTGCATCTTGCCATTACGTAGGTCAAGCACACCTGTCCATTTGCCGCCTACACGGGAATTCACCGACCGCCAGCAGCTGGGCAGCGACTCGGCGCCTATAGTTCAACCAGTTAGAACCGGGTCACTGCAGTAACGCTGGTCTCATGACCTAATTTCTGGTGGGTACCCTTTGCTTTAGCAGGTATAAAATCTGGCAGGAACAGAGGATCCTCAGTTGGTGTTGGGAGGAACAACGCGAAAGGTTGTCTCTCTGAAACTCTCTAGGGCTGCTACCTGGAGCAGTGCCTGATATGTGATATTCTGTGCAAAGTCCCCTAGCTGTGCAGTAGGGAATGAATTGGAATTGAGTTTTTGAACTTGAACCCTCTCGTCCATTCCATGAGTAGTTACATTTTTATTTACATCTTTCTTGTTGCTAGAACATTTTTTTTTTCTCTCATGCTCGTTTCAAGTTACGAGAAAGCAGAACATATCATTCTACGTTAATTAACGATATCCTGAATATTTCATTCTGCAGGATTGTAAGTCAACGATGTCGTTGCTGCCCACTTCTGGCAAGAGGGGGTAAATCCAAAACTTTAAGCTCGAAAAAGTTAAAAGGCAGTCCAGCAGCCAAAATGTGAGCTTAACATGATGCAGACTGAATCAATAACCCCCCCCCGAGAGGAAGTGGGGGGTGGGTTTATATTATTAGTAGCGTGTGAATAGCACACTGGAAACACGCAATTAAAAGAATGCAGTGTTTTACATTTATTATTGAACTTAATAAACTGGCATATTTTGGCGTCACTTCAGAACTCATTTAGTTTTTCCGAATGCTCTGCGTTTTACATCATCAACCAATATTAAGAGTTGATGCGTATGTAATAGTATACTAGTAACACTCATTCTAAACGTTGCATGAACAGCACACGGGTTTTATCTATTGCCACCTGTGGTTCAGTAACACACAGGTTTACCTGTTGCCATCTGTGGTTCAGTAACACAGGTTTACCTGTTGCCATCAGTGGTTCAGTAACACAGGTTTACCTGTTGCCTTCTATGGTTCAGTAACACGCGGGGTTTACTGTTGGTATCTGTGGTTCAGTAACACGCAGGTTTACCTGTTGCCATCTGTGGTTCAGTAACACACGGGGTTTACTGTTGGTATCTGTGGTTCAGTAACACGCAGGTTTACCTGTTACCATCTGTGGTTCAGTAACACACGGGGTTTACTGTTGGTATTTGTGGTTCAGTAACACGCAGGTTTACCTGTTGCCATCTGTGGTTCAGTAACACACGGGGTTTACTGTTGGTATCTGTGGTTCAGTAACACGCTGGTTTACCTGTTGCCATCTGTGGTTCAGTAACACACGGGGTTTAGTGTTGCCATCTGTGGTTCAGTAACACACGGGGTTTACTGTTGCCATCTGTGGTTCA
>JAHWFP010018709.1:0-14633 GCA_023313725.1 Lithobius niger
TTATTTCTTTCTGATGGGAATTTTTTTTTTATAAAACGGGAATTTTTTTTCTATCTAATAGGATTTTTTTTCGATACAAAGGGATTTTTTTTCCTTGCTAAAGGAGCGTTCTAGCATAGATTAGAAAGTTAACTAGGTGTACCATCTCACTTCTTCCCGTGCTACGCGGAGCTCTGGCGGTAGTTGCGGCTACTAATACCTCTGATAATGCTTTTGCTTTCGAAGCAGCGGAAGGCAAAGCATTAGCAGAGGTACTAGTAGCCGCAACTACCGCCAGAGCTCCGCGTAGGACGGGAAGAAGTGAGACGGTATATCTAGTTAACTTTCTAATCTATGGTTCTAATATTATGACAGCAAAAAGTGGTGTTACCTTCCCTTGACCACGACTGCTGACGACGGGGGTTAGAAGTTGGAGACGTAAAATGGTGGCACCATTTTTAGGACGAAGCCTGCTAGCAAATCCATTTTTATAACTCGTACATATTAAATACACTCTGTCTTTATAAACTTTTTTGCCCTGTAAAAATGTGCAGTTCGACGACATTTCCTGCCGCCTACTTGGTCCATGGCGAGTGACAGTCAGACAGTCAGATAGATGTGTTGTGGCACAGAGGTTTGTGAAAATAATCATTTTCATGGAAGTTCTAGAAAACAGGTCTGTACGTCAATACCTTTTTTTTTTTTTTCGTATGGAAAATGAAGGTGATCGCCAGGAGCGCGTACAGCACATCAAAAAATACGAGTTTGCCCCGGACAGAAAAAACAAACAAGCACCAAACAAAAAAACAAACAAAAAAAATTACTACTTATAATTTCTGAACGTTATGAACTGGTTGTGCAATACTGGTTAGGTATTCTTTTTTTTTTTCCCAGTGGTTGCTAAATAAAATCCTGAAAAAATTTTATCTCTTGGGGAAAAAATTCCATCTGACGGGAAGTACACATTTTCTGTCTGATGGTATTTCTATCCCATGGGATGTTTGATAATTTTGATCTGACGGGTTTAGGAGGAATATGGGCCTCAGTTACTCTCAAGGTACTGTGTAGGCTTGTCCCTCTTGCTTGCAAAATGCATCACAGCTGAAAAAAAATCGGACGTCAACACAGTTTCGACGTAAAAGTTTCTACTATTTTTTGTAATTTTAAAGACCAAAAAAATTGAATACTGACACCATTTACAGTTGGTATTTGGTATGTCTATGTCTTTCATTATTATGAATTTGGTATGATTATTTCTGGTGTTGGTATTAATGTGCACAGGAATGCATAAGCCTAACGCAAATGGTGTCCAAACATTCAATTTACCATGTTGGTTTAAAAAAAAAATTTTTTTTGTGTTTGGTAGGTAACTGTAGTTGGGGCCTTCACTATTAGATGTCGATAATGCTGCAATTTTTTTTTCGGAAGTGAGGGTTGTTTAAAAAACAGGCCTTTCACAGGGGAGGAGACTCAAAATGTTTTTTAGGGCGAGTTAAGGGGGGGGGGGGGGGGGAATAAAAATTGTGTAAGGCCTCCGCCACAACCTTTCATTCCTCCACCAAGCTGACAAATTCTGAGTAGTCCTCAATGGCTAGACTATAAAGACAGCTTATTAAGCTCGCACAATTATATTTCAAACCCCCTACCCTTCACGGATTGTGTCTTGGGGCCTCTTTAAAACGTAACGGCATTTCGGCCTCAGAGGGTGGAGGGGGGGGGGGGAAGAGGTCGTTTTTTGTCCAGCTCACAGCTCTCTTTTACCATTCCCAAAATATGTTTTTGTCACAAACTTCCAAACCCCCACCCCGGCTGACAAATTCTGAGTAGTCCTTAAATGACTAGACGGTAAAGTCGGCTTATACGCTCGCATATTTATATTTAACCTCCCCCCCCCGTCTTGGGGGGGGGGGGGGGGGGGGGGGCGTCTTTAAAGTGGCTTCAGGGTTCCCAGTCAGAGCCTGTCCGGGCATGTCCAGAACACAGGTTCTATTCTTTTAAACCATTCCCATAACGTGCTTTGATCAATGCTCTGGCCATCAGTACCTTGTCCCCTGAGTAATCTTTTGCCTAAGTAATCTGTCTTCTGAGTAACCCATCACCTAAGTAATACCTAAGTAATCTATCGCCTGAGGTAAAGTTTTCCATGCCAAGGAAAAGCAACTTGCTTCTTACAACAAAAAAAGTGTTACACAAGTAAACTGCATTTAGTGTAACGGAAGCATGCACAAAAAAAAAAAAAAAAAAAAATACTCACGAACCTTCCACAGTTACCCAAGTCCAATCGTCGAAAAGAAAGGCCAAAGACCAATGCTCAAACTCTTCAACGGTGGGGGGATAACCCTTAACTGAACGTGTGTACAAGTGAGCTTGTGCTTTTCTCACAACGGTATCTTCTTCCAGCTCGAGTGGGATGCAACAGCAGCAACCACTGAAAAAACTGGAAGCGTTTGTAGCCGAAGTACCTGCAGCAGCTGCAACAATGTACTTCGCCATCTTTCTACAGCGTTTCTTTACACACAAAACCGAAACTAAAACTAGTAAGAAGTTTACGAGAATCTCAGCTAAGCGGATGCTGCCTTTTTATAGACTTGGACGCGAGCCAATGCCAAGGGGAAAAACCAACCGGAAAAAAAAAATAGTCATAATTATATTGCTATTTCCTCGTATAAATTCGACGCCTTTTCCAGTGAGTTGTAATACGATTACAAACAAAAACGTCAAGTATGCCATAAAAAAGGGGTTATTTGATTGAAGTTTCACTTCACTTGTTAAAATGTACACGGATAAAAATTGATGATTTTGAATAGAAATAATAAAATGTACAATTAAGAAAATTGCACCAGTTAAAGTGCTGGTGTGCTTTACGTTTTAAATATCTGATTCGTAAAGCACAACAGCGCTTAACAGATGCAATTTTTTCAGTTGTTCACTTGATTATTTCAATTAAAAACCATCAATATTTATCCGTGTACAGTTTAACAAGTAAAGTTAAAATTCAATCATATAACCCCCTTTTTAACGGCACACTTGACGTTTTTGTTTGTAATCCGTGTACCTTTTTTACAGTTATGGCGTCGCGCTACAAAGCTTTATGCATGCAGTCCATTGTTGCTGGCCACTTTGAAACGATTCAACTCAGCTCTGAAAGCCTGCATCTACGAAATAAATACGACATTCTATCGTTTCTGGCTGCCAGTCTCGAGCCTCGAAATTAACAACGTATTTTAGTTCGGTTTAAATCTATCTGCGTTTTACTGAACTTGGATTCTTTCGACTGTGTGTTTATTATGGTTTCGAACCAATGCACCCACTATTAAATACAAGTCACATTACAACAAGATATCCACTCAATACCCTCAATTTTGCAATGCACCAAATACAAAACATTTTCCATCATGCCATCTCATGCTTATTGCATCACTAGTGCACCGCTCGGCACTGAAATGCTCGTGTCCCCACTTCTCTCTCCTTCAAAGGGTTTCAAAGGGTTTAACGAGCGTTAACCACTCCTGGTCTCTCTCCCATTACTCTTCAACAATCAACTTTTTATCAAAGACATACCACGTGCACGAAGAATGGATCTGTAGTTTGCTGAGTGGCATTGTTGTCGATTCATGAACGACTAGACACTTTTGTTGCAAAGCTGAGAATGATGAATGCTTGTCATTTCTGTTAAATATGACGGTTTCGACTGCTGCAGAATTTGGAAAGTAGTTTCGTTTTAGAATATCTTCTACCTGCACACAATGGACAGAAATCGTATGAATGTGGTGAGTGTAGAATGCATTCACACCCAAGTCTTACGAAACATGTTCTTGTATCCAGTACCTATTAGGAAGAAGCCGGTTGAGTATGGCGAGTTTGGAAAACTTTCGTGAATAAGTTTCATTTAACGCGACACACAGTTGTAAACCGTGGAAGGAAACAACTAAATGTGTTGAATGTGGAAACACATTTTACAAGAAGAGCAGTTTAGCGCTGCATGCAATAACTGTAAACAGTAGATAGAAGCTGTTTAAATGTGTCGAGTCCGGACAGGCTTTTTCTCACAAGCGTTATTTTAGCAGCACACGCTTGTACAGAGTGGAAGAAACCGTTTGAATGTGCCGAATATGAAAGACTTTTGCAGCAAAGTATACTTTAAAGGACAATTAATACCCATTTTGACATGCATGTTTTACTTTTGGATCACTTACACAATAACTAAACACAAGAATTGCGGTAAGAATACGTTACGTTCGTCCGATACAACAATTTAATTATTGCATCACCTAAACACGATACGTAGACCGCCATTGTTTTGCTGGAGCGCGCAGAAATTAATGCCGACAGATGGTGCTTATCGATTTCGACGCGCAGCCGATTAAGATAGCTGTGTTGGGTGTGAGTAGCCTATTTGAAGAAAAAAGCTAAAATAAGAAAAGGCCTGCAAATAACAGCAGTACGTCCCACCAAACGGCAAAGAGCCCAAACTTAGCCGAGTGAGCTTTTTTCCCAGATTTTTATGAAACATTAACAAGTATGCTACAGTCATTAAAATAAACACTAAATATAAATTTGAAATACGCCCAAAGCATGTTTCCTAGTTTATTAAACCTGAAAGTGCAATTAGCATTAATTGCAACATTTTAAAGCTTGATTTAGCCTGTCTCTTTGCTGTCTGCTTTTCCACAGAACAGAGCTGGAAAAATCCAACCATTTTAGCCTACTCGTACAACAAAGGCGATAATAGTTTTTGTTTTGGTAAAAAAGAAAAAGCCATCGCTCACATCTGAAAAAAGCAACTACCAAAAATGTCGCAAGCTGGCATCAATTTTGGTTTAATATTAATCCCAAGAACCACTTAAATAATTTGTAATGTCCCAATATGGTCGTCAAAATTAATAGACAAGCCATAGTATTGCTTAAGAATGTGCTGTAATCAGCGCTAAAAGGCGCTCTTCAATAGCTGATGACAGAACGCTCTCAAGTGTGGTAATAAAGCATTAACAGCCATACTTTTGCAAGAATGAACACGATAAGAGAATTATTGGATATTTTTTACGTCCTCAGAGGTAGCTACTTCTCGCCTTCGGTATCTGATGATGCGCTGCCTACTTGGACGTAAAAACTATCCAATAAATCCCCTACTGCGGCCCATTATTGTAAAAATGTACCTAAACTGTCATTTTCATTGTTCAATTTCTCTCGTATAGTCACATAACCAGACACTTGCAGGGACGGGACCGTAATGTTGGAAAGAATTTGCTTATTAGTTGGGTTGGGGTGAAGGATGGGTCAGTGATAGAAATGAAAAATTATTGAGAGAAAAGTTTGCCATTGATGTTATTTCAATGGTTCAGTACTTTAGACGTTGCCCTAGCCTGCTTTCACGTTATCCCTGCAAGTAATAATTATAATGGAAATGACGGTGATTATTATGAAAGGGTTGGGGCCATGAAGATTAAATTGGTACAGTTGGGGGCTTAAACCATGGAAAATCTGCATAATAAGATCGTATAAATCAGGACTACTTTTAATCTAACAATCACTTAAATCGCTTTTTATTCTACGTGCATGTGTTATTTCTTATTTATTTATTTAAAGTAACATACAGGAGACTATACAAGCGCTACAAACTCCTTCTAGTTCCTTAAAGCTTAGGCTTGCTCAACAAGTTTACAGCACAATCCAAAGCCATCCACGAACAAAAGGACGGCCTATCTGTGGACCTCTCGTTCCTCTCACTTACTTTCAGAATCGGCCAGTTGCTTTGCAGAAAACCAGGACTGCCCAGAAACGAATCCTCGCCAGCCCATCCTGACTAGGAATACCCAAGACCTTACCAACATTCTTGCAAGTCCTAAGCCCAATGCACAGAAACAGTGCCCGGCGCCGATACTGCACTTGGTGATGACACTCGAGAAGGAAGTGGGGCACTGACTCATTTGCTGCCCTGCAGCCACACAATGGAGAAGTTCGCCACCCCAGCTTGCACATGTGTTCATTGAGGAGCACGTGACCGGTCCGCAACCAGGGCAGGAGCCCCGCGGCCCACCTGGCCAGGCATCTGAGGGCAGTCGGGGCGACAACACCAGTGTGGAAGATACGCAGATGCATATCTTTCTCGCCGCAGGTCCCACTCCTCCTGCCAAGCAGCAGTGGAGAGCAAACGAAGGACAACTCGCAGTCCCTGTGACCAATGGCAAACTGGACGTTGTCGCCGCCCCCACTCCTAGCCAGGAGGTCAGCCTTCTCCTTGCCATGGATACCCCGGTGATCCAGGACCCATCTGTTCCTGACCCCCGCACCCCTGCCGTCTTGCCCGAAAAAGCTTGGCACCAATTTCCAGTGTTAGGGGTGACACACCACTAATGAGCAGAGGTACTGCTAGAGGAACTGGACACCCGTTGCAGAGTCCGAGAAGACTCTTAAGGTAGGGGGGACCCCTGGTCCAGTCCCACGTCCAGAGCGACTGAAATCGTGGCCTGTTCTCCAAAAAAACACGACGGGACCCATCAGAGTCACCACGAAATGCAAAGATTGAAATCTTGTACGAACACGCCTATCCCCCGGACTACAACTCTGGATAGAAAAAAGCATTACAGAAGATGCTGACTTCCCCACAGCACCCACCCCAGCAGGCTGTCAGTCAGGGTCACATTTATTAGTGAGCCCCTCCCCCCCAAACCCAAGTGCGGACCAGCTGCACGAGTACCATCAGCCGAAAACCCTTCAAACCTTCTCCCCTAAGCAGTTTGGCACCAATGCCTAACAAGCCAAGGTGTTTACACACCTGGGGATCTAACAGGCTGCAATCCCGAAGGATCCTGGCTATGGGGTTTGTGCCGCCTCTGGCCACCGCCCGAAGGCAGAGAGCCGTCAGGAGCTCTCTGACTCTTATGTGCAAGGTCTGGTCCCCTGCCTCAATCAGCAACACCTTCTCAAGGTGGAAGGCAGAAAGCCCGTGCCCATCTAGAGGCAGGTATTAACTGCCACCTGCACACTGTCTGTCGCCTTATGGCACCCAGCAAGGAAAGGCAAGAGAAAATCCTCCACCCAAGACAACTGACAGTCGAGGTGAATGCTGAGATAGCGGACCGACCCGGAACCGTCACCCAGACCGTACAGATCCTCAGCGTAATGGACATATATGCCGCCTTGGAGAAGGGAACTTCTTTGGTCTTGTGTTGAGACAACAACAACCCCCTGTCCACGAAGAGACCCTGCCCACGACCAACAATAGCATCCTGTGACACCAGGAAGGTGGGCACC
This sequence comes from Lithobius niger, assembly GCA_023313725.1. Taxonomy (NCBI): domain Eukaryota; kingdom Metazoa; phylum Arthropoda; class Chilopoda; order Lithobiomorpha; family Lithobiidae; genus Lithobius; species Lithobius niger. The sequence goes on from JAHWFP010018709.1 coordinate 7,234, forward strand.
TATCGGCCCATGACCCACACCATGATGTCATCAGCATATAAAACCACGTTGAAAGAAAAGACCAGTTCAACCAAGACCTCGTTGTTAACCATCATAAAGACCAGCGTACTCAGGCAGCTGCCCTGCAGTAGCCCACGGTCGGTATGGGCAACACTTGACCAGCGCCCATCCACTCTCGTAGCAAAGCTCCTATCACAAAGGAGACTGAGAATGACCTGGACAAGCCGTTCACTGGTGCCCATACGACACAGGGAAGCCTCAACCAAGTTGGGGTCGACAGTATCATACGCAGCTTTAATGTCTAAAAAGACAGCAACGACAACACTGCCTCCCTCCCAGGCCTCTCCCACACTCGACTCTAGAAACAGGATATCATCTTGCACCCACCGGCGCTTGATGAAGCCGAAATACCTGTCAAAAAGCCAGTTGCCGCATTCCTATATAGTGTGACTCAAGGCACTCCACCAGCATGCGCTCGTACACTTTGCGAACACACGATAGCAGGGCGATTGGCCACTTGCCAACCAAAGAGGAGTGGGCCTTACCCCGTCCAAGTACCAGAGTCAAGATCGAGAACAGCAAAGCTGCTGATACTGGTGTCCTCTCATACTGGTGTCCCCTCGGTGTCGTCTGCAGAAAGGCGATGAGGGCACTACACATTGCATGGCCAAGTGCCACCAAATACACGTAGGAGATCCAGGCGCACCACCAACTGAGAACCAGAAGCGATTGCAGAAGCGATCGCAGCGTCCAACTCGGAAATCACCAGCGGGGGCTATCTAAGTGCTCCACCGTCAAACCGTCGAGGTCAGGGTCGTGGTAGGGCCTAGCACCCAGCAGCGACCCATACACAACAGCCGAGTACCAGTTGAGCTCCTCTGCTAACGTTGGTCGAAACCGTTGATTGCTGATGGGTAAAATGATTATTGATGGGTATGTGTATCGTTTTAAATCAAACTAAGCTTAATTGTTAATTTCGAGTCATGTCAGCCTCGAAACGTTAGAATGGTTAGAAACGGTAGAATGACGTATTTATTTCGTAGATGCGTGCTTTCAGAGTAGAGCTGAATTGTTTCAAAGTGGACAGCAACAATCACCGCATGCATGCACGTTCATAACTCTGTAAATGAAAAATAATTTACTTGCAACGATTTGGAGGTGCACGTGGCGAATTGTGCCATTATCGGCGAGCTAAAGTTTTTGACTTCGTTGCACAAATATGTATCATTGAAGTCCTTTCTCCAGCAAAACTAAAACTATTAATTTTTCCGTTTCTATTCAATATATTTTGACCAAACTTGGCCAGATAGCAGATAGCAACTTTTCCCAACTTTACACCAACTTTTATGCAATTCCCTGCAAGAGTAAAAGCAGGAAGCCACACATAAATTTGAAAACTGTTCAATTGTTGTTGTTGTTCTTCTTCTTCTTGTGTGACACGGTTTCAGAAAAAAACTACTGCACCTACCTAAAATCTGAAACATGATCTTAGCCAAAAAATTTCCCTGGGCTTCATCCTCAGAGAGACCACTTTTTCGATTGGTCGATCCATTCCGGAGTTACGGGATCCTAAACGATCATTTTGATTGTTTTACATTGGTTTAACCGTTGTAATTTGGGAACAATGCCACTCAGCAAACGCCAGATCCATTCTTCGTGCATGTGTTATGTCTTTGCTAAAACGTTCATTGTTGAACGGCAAAATGAAAGAAAAGAATGGGGCGTACGGCTACGGGCTAGGACTCCTGAATAAATAATTGTGAAAGAAAATAAAGAAAGAATCCGTCTGCGGCCTTGCAGTGCTAGAAACACCAGTTCTCGTCAGATCACCAAAGTTAAGCAGCATTGGCCCCAGTTGGTACTTGAGTGGGTGACCTCATGAGAATCCATTCCGGGTGTTGCTGACATAGGGCAGATGACCGGGTGCGGTTAACGCTCGCTAAAACCCTTTGTAAGAATCCGTGTTTCAGCTAAAGGCATAAATTTAAAACAAAATTAAGCTACGTTGGCACCTAGAAACGATAGGATGCCGTATTTATTTCGTAAATGCAGGCTTTCAGAGCTGAGTTGAATTGTTTCAAAGTGGCCAGCAACAATGCATGCGCCATTTGCCGTTCAAAAGGTACATGGATTACTAACAAAACGTCCGTAAAAAAGGGGGGTTATATGGGGATTATATGATTGAATTTTCACTTTACTTGTTTAAATGTACACGGATAAAATTTGGATGATTTTTAATTGAAATAATCAAATGTACAATTGAGAAAATTGAATCTGTTTAAGTGCCGTTGTGCAACGGCACTTAAACAGATTCAATTTTCTCAATTGTACATTTGATTATTTCAATTAAAAATCATCCAAATTTTATCCGTGTACATTTAAACAAGTAAAGTGAAAATTCAATCATATAATCGCTTTTTCTACGGCACACTTGACGTTTTTCTTAGCAATTTATTTATGTTTGGCGGAGCTAATTTAACGAAAATTGGCATTTATTAGCCAGTGTGCTCAAAAATACACAGATGGGATACACGCCTTCTGTGACAAACACATAAGAGAGCCGCCGGGCTAAAGGTTTCTACTTTCTACTACGAAAGCGTATTTATTTACTTCCCAAAGAAATATTCAAATATCAGTGCCAGGAGACTAAGTCCTGAAAAGGGGTCGAGGATGCAGCGGGTCCAGGGTCGCTGATTGAGCGAGCGAAGCAAAAATTTGATTGGTGAAACTTAATTCGTCAGTACAGTATTGCAAACAGTGCATCCAATACCACCCGTCCGTACAACTGAATTCAGCAAGCAATACAACATTATTACTAGCGAAAAATGTTCAGTCATAACGTTTCATCGTGTTTTTTCAAGCATTACCCCAGTCCCCAACTCTCATAAACCTATCAAACCCTTGTTAAGCTGGAATCAGTCATTAGGTTAGCTCCAAGGTGCACTGGATAAACCTGGAGGTTAAAAAGAATGGAGTCTTTTAGTGAAGCCAATGCTGTGAGAGGCGATTTCTTAGGACTAAAATGCGCGATTTTTTTTTTATTTGATGGCAGTTGCTGTAATTTTTTTCCGATTTAAAATCTTAATATGTTTCGCAACGTAAGGCATTGGACAAAACAACGATTTTTTGAGCATAAGAAAGCCGTTCTCACAACAAATGGCTTTACTAAAGTTGTCGTTTGTTTTTTACCTCCATTTTAATCCAGTGAGCCTTGTAGCTATCTCTCCATATGCTTGCTCTGCTGCCAATATGAGTCTTATTGTTTTCGGTCTGGTCATTTGGTCAGTAAGGGGTACATAGGCCATGTCAGTGGTGCAGTTGTTGTGTGGGGCCGGGGTTACAGGAGTGAGTCGTGTTAGCGTAAGTAGTCTTAAGTAGCTGTAAGTAGTGGTTAGTAGTGAGCGCATAGGTAAAGGCTTTTAGGCTCAGTGAAATAAGGTAAAGAAATAAAGTAGAATAAACAAACACTGCATGTGGCAATTGTAGAGAAAACAGCTTTCATTTGTTTCCTTCTCGTAATGGGCTCCTTTCCAGTCACATTGAAGTGATCGGCCGCAGAATTACGACTTTTGGCTTCGAATCTATAATAATGTGGCTGCTGTCGTTCTCCAAATGCGTGAATAGGGATCTAAGTGCTGACATTTTAAGGGAGTTGGCGGCATGTTGGTATGTTAGGATTTACATAAATTCCAGTTATTTAAGTGCGACGTCGGTGGTGTGGCGTTTGGATGAATGCTTCTGCCTCGCCAAGCTACCTAGGTTATTCTGGTTTTCACTGTACAAGTTAAAAAAAAAACACGAAGCGCCTGGAAGCGATTGCGAACAAAATACAGTCATTATGGCGTGGCCAGTACAAATAATTCCCCATCAAACGTGAAATTCGAGAATGAATATAATTTTCCCTTCTATGGAGCAAGGCAGAAACAAGTAATAGATATTACCTCTTGTCCCAGTAATGATGGGCGAATAACTTGTTTTCGAAGCCTTCGAGGCTGCACAATACTCCCGAAGGCGGTGCCAGGGCGCCCATCTTCTGGGGCCGTCCATCTTGCATCGTTCCCCGGGAGCATGCTCAAGGGGTTATAGTTGCAACCGAGAACGCAACAATAATCAGCAAGCAAGCAGTCCCATGTAATCTGGTGTTGTGGGACTTGTATATGGTTGTTTAGGAGGTTGGGAGTGATGTTTTGGCTTTTGGTTTAGGAGAGTAAGTTAGGTTTAAGTTAGGTAAGTCCTAGTTAAATAAGTGAGCATATGGTTTGTAGACCTCCTTAGGCTCAATAAAAGAAGTAAGTAAGGCTGAAACACGCTGGTCCCGGTGAATTTGTTGAAAACTAGGCCTTGATCTTGTTACACAAGAAATAATTACGCACGTGTATTTTATTTTTATGTTGAATCTAGGGAAAATGTTGAATCTAGGGAAAATGTTGAATCTAGGGGAAATGTTAAATCTAGGAAAAATGTTGAATCTAGGGAAATGCTGAATGTAGTTTTTCCTAAAAAGCTTTGCTTTTTGTGTTTGCTGGGCAAACTAGCATAGCTGCGGTCCCGGCAACCAACTGCGTTTCCAGCGTACGTGTATTTTAAAAAGGTAAATGTTGAATTTTGGTTGGAAGTATTACTTTAGTTGCAAATTTTAATTTGGTGGACATGTGGTAGTTTTCGTAACGTAGTTCCTGCATCATTGCATTTTTACAAGAGCGCAGAGATATCCGTCGATAATGTTAAGATGTTAAATTAAAGAATTGAATTGAATTTTTATTTGAGTCCTAAGCGGCCAACCAAGCCCACACTTTTAAACAATGAAATGTTAAGTTGTTTCCAGTTTCTAGTTTCTTTATTAGAGTTTAGATGGCCTTAACGCCGTACACTCTACCATAACAATGAAATGTTAAGTTATTCCCATACTTGTACTCCCACTTTTAAACAATGCTTTAACCTTGAACGCCGTGAAAGACAAGCCATATTGGATTTGATTTATTCATACGAGAGCACTCGTGGGCCTAACCCCTTACGCTCTACTCTACGAGCTAACTTACTAAGGGCGGAAGCCGACTGGTCACCGTATAAGCCCACGGGGCACGTGACTCTTGCCCAAACATACAAAATAAAAGGGGATTTCAATTCAGAGAAGTTCTTCTTAAACCACCAATTTCAGACGCAACTGTACATTTGTTGTGGTTTTGGAATTGCTTGGGTACTTTTTATTAATTTGTCACTAACCTCAGAACGTTTTAAATGAATAAAAGGGAAGGCAAACATTTACTGATATTGATGGTTTAACTATACATTAGTACCAACTGAACCAAACTGAACCTAAGACGTAAAGGTACATTAGGCGTCCTTGACGTATTTTGTTAAGCAGGACGTTTAACGTTCGTGACGTCATTCAGTTCTTTGTTAGGTGTTTTAGGCGTTGTGGTTTACATCACCTATACATGGTATGGTCTTACAACACTGATAGACGTTGTGGTTTACAACACCTATGGATGTAGTGGTTTGCAATACCTATAGACATTGTGATTTACAACACATATAAACGTTGCGGTTTGCAACACCGATAGTCGTTTTGATTTACAACACCTACAGATGCTGTGGTTTACAACACGTATAGACGTTGTGGTTTACAACACCTATTCTGTAGATGTTTAAACACGCAACATCTACAAATATTAGTCCTTGGAAGACTGATTTTAGACGTTACGTTTAGACGTTGTGCTTTACAACGCCTAAAACCTCATTATAAGACCCAGGATGTCCTTATAACGAGTTTTAAGATTATGTAGGTGTTGTAACTCACAACGCTATTTTTGCAGTGTAGCATTCCTACAAAAGAAAGGGGGGGGGGGGGACATGAAGCGCGAGCGACCGTGGCTAAATTTAAGATGTGAAGTTTAAAATTTGACTGTCGAGCCACTCTTCAATGATATTTCTGAATTTCTTACTTTTATATTGCAAAAAAACAATATGTTTAAAAAGTAAGAGCGTTAAACCTAAAATGTCAAAATAAGGTTTAAAATATCACTCAAACTGTTGAGAAGAGGTAAGCCAGTAAAATTTAACAAAAGTTAATTGTGGTTAAAAACGTTAAAATTGTTTAAAGCGTTTAAAAGTGAAAAAAAAACTTGCGTGTGAAGGAGTTCACATTTTAAAAGTTAAAAGTGTAAAAGCTATAAAATTATGTTGTTGAATAACATTGTTAAAAGAAAAACCAGAACTTGCAGTTACAAGCTTATGTATAAAAGTGTAATGTTTAAAACCTTTAAAATAATACTTGTAAAATGTTAGCTATCTAGTGGTTTGGTATATCAAGGTTATCATGGTAAAGAGTGATCAAATATTTGTTTAAATGGCTCTTGGCTAAGTGACTGGTCAAAGTATTGTTTTACGCCGTACTATTGTGACGAAAATAGCGCTAACTATAGCGCTGCAGATTTTAATGCCAGTCAAATTATTTTTGTGATAGAGTTCCCCGTTTACGAATTAGACGTTGAAGGTAGGCGTTGCCTCTGCCGGAAAAGAGTTTAGTATTATTGGCTTAAACTAGTTATTAACTGTAGCTAGCGATTTCAGTTAAGTGTCACCTACCTTGGTTATAGTGAAAAACCAAACCTGGCACATTTTAAAGATTGTAACGAGTAAGCTGGTTGCCGTAGTTTGAAGTTTTTGAAATTTAGATTAGGAATTTAGTTTAATTTGTGTGAAGCTTTAACATAAAGCATAGTTTAATTGGTTTAATCTTTTCGTACCACTGTTTGCTGAGCGAGGTAGACGTCAAATTTAAGGATTCTAGAAGGAAGACAAGTCATGAGTGGCAGGAATGTTTGAAAAAACTTTAACGCTAACCTTAGAATTAACTAGTTCTAAAACTAGTAGTTTATTGTTAAGTGACGAAGTTGTAGGGAAAAACGCCGATACAAGAGTCACAATGCCTCCAACGTTAAGACATAACATTTTAGGTAGGTGCAGCAGTTTTTCCTGAGAACGGTGGCAGAACAACAACAACAACAAAATTAACAGTCTTCAAAATTACGTGTGGCTCCCGATTTTAACTCTTGCACAGAATTGTATAATTTTTGGTATAAATATACCTTCCATAATTATCTACTATCTGGACATGTTTGGCAGAAAAATAGTGAATAGGAACGAAGACAGTAAGTGTTTTAGTTTTGCTGGAGGGAGGACTTCAATCATATACTGCATACGCGGGCCGTTTATGATAAACCAGCGGAAAACGCCGGTGATTTCTCCTTCAACCCCCCCCCCCCTTAAAGTTCCATTTGCTCGTGATGGTGGCGTTGTCAGGTCTAAGGGCACGTGGGTATTCTTGACCCCCAGCAACCCCTCTGTCATTGACAGCGCGTTTCATGTGTTATTGCCCGGTTCCAACCAATCTCCAG
>JAHWFP010018711.1:0-12289 GCA_023313725.1 Lithobius niger
GACAAGGTACCAGTAGGGTCACTTCCGGTCAGGACTGCGTAACCATTGGCCAATTCGCTGACCATGGTGTTCAAGAGCGCCATCTTGGTACTCACGGCCAGACCCAAGAAGACGGCTCCCGGGATGAGAGTCGCAAAAGACGGCGAAAGATTGGTGGCCACGAAAATGGCCGTGAGCACTGCTGTCAGTATCAGAGTCCCTTTGTACCCCACCTTTTCCATGAGCAAAGTGGTAAGAAACAAACAAGAAAGCGTCTGTACGGCGGATCCAACGCCTATCATCCACGTTCCTAAACCGTCTTTTGGATACAAAGAACTCGCGAACACCGTAAACAAGTGGTTGACCATCGACAAAAGCATGATCGCCGTGCTCACGCCAAAGAGATTCCTCCAGTAAAAGGTTTTGGGCGGAGTTGTATCCATCTGTTAATCGTCATACACGCTGCTTCGAAAGAATTTCTGTTTTGTTTTTTTTTCAGTTCATATTTGTATCTGCTTGCCAAAGCAAAATTAAAAACAAATTTGCTGCAGCTGTTACACCACCTGTCCCTGATGTAATAAAAAAATTTATAGACTTGTTCGTTGCAGTGTTTGACGGGTTTAATTATTAAAAGCGTAGCATATCCGACCGATTACGCAGAACACACCTGCAGTTTAGCCGGTTTAGTCCTGCTTTTAAATGGACCAACACACGCACGTTTTGGACCATAATCGTTGTAGTATGGATTCGGATTGCTTATAGTTGTATGCGACGTTAACCTTTGTAATTATATTTTATAGCCCATCATTTTTTTTTCTACATTCGTTTACAATACGTTCGCTCAGCATAAATAGCTCTCCGTTTCTTTGTTGTGATTATTGCGGTACTTCATTAACGCAGAAGACTATAATATAATATAATATAATATAATATAATATAATATAATATAATATAATATAATATAATATAATATAATATAATATAATATAATATAAGTTTGTTGCAACCGGAATGGCAAGGACCTGGTGGTCACTGACTGCCATCCGATGTTAAAACTAAAAATATTATAAATTACAAAAGTTAAAGAATTTATAAGTTTAAAACAAAGACGATGGCTCAGCTCTAGAGGAAGGGTTGATGGTATTGGATAGGGTCACGAATGCCTTACCACCAAGGTTAGACCTACCAGGGACACAATGGTCCCCGATGGCATCGCCAAACGTGTGGGACAAATGAGGGGAAAAGCCGGGTATCATTCACACAGATACACTATTACAAGCATGCATACAAACTATAAAATATGCATGTAGACTTAAGATATATGTCTACGAGATATTGAATTCTGAGGAATGCGATTGTGACAAAGAGGGTTTCAGGGTAACAAAAAGGGTTTTATTAAGAACGAATACCCCCTGTTCTTATGTCTGTTGAGAAATGTTTGCCCTCTCATGAGGGAGGGGGATTTTCTGAAACCATTCCATTTTACAAATTAATTAGACTTTGAAAGGGTTTTATCAACTCAAAAAGCGGCTGCAGCAACTGCCTAGTCGCACCGGTCTTCTGTACAGTTCCTCCACTTCAAATGTTGAAGTGCACACCTCTATCATGCACTACAACAGCTATCTCTAATCTAAAAGCAGTAGCCATCACAATTGTCGGTTAAAAATTTGTCAGCTTTTAGGCCTATTTTACATTTTAGGTGTAATTGTCAGCTTTTAGGCCTATTTTACATTTTAGGCGTAATTGTCAGCTTTTAGGCCTAATTTTAACCAGCAGTTACAGTGTTACAACGTAACGCTCAACGTGGCCTAAAGAGATCAGTGGTAGTAGGGAAGTGACGAGAGAGACGCTGTTGATGAAGCCAACAGCGACTCGTAGCAACTTGACGTTGCCATGGTAACGTGATTTTAGGCCTAATTTAAAAATTGCAGTTTTAATTTTGTAAGTAGCAGATAGGCCTAATAGAGAATTTGGTTCGAAAGTAAGCTTATTCATTCATGCAACAATGCGACGAGACTATTTTAAACGAAGCTAAAATCCATTTGTTTTTATTGAGTTTTTTTAATTCGACGATCAAATGTTATTATTTAATTTAGTTACGTCGAAGAATTCTATTAGCTATAAGGAAGTAACGATGTTTTAATTTGCCATGTTATTTAACTAACTTCTCAGACTGAATTTAACGTTGTAAACAATGGTTGTCAATATCTGGTACCGTTGCGAAGTTGAAAACAGCGACGGACGGACAGACGGACGGACAAAGTCGTTGCAATAGTCTTCTCAGCCGGTACGGCTGTACAGAAGAATAAAAATGGCTGATATGGCTGCTAAAAATGAAAAAATGAAAATCTTTTCTCTCTTTTGTTGATTCTACATTAATTGGCACAATCATTCCAAAATCCACGAACTACAGGTCAGAACGGTCATGACAAGTAGCTAATAAGCTTGAATCGTGAAGGGTGAAATCATAGGCGTTGATCCAAGATAATTAGAGATGCCTGCCCGCCACCCTCATAAGTTTTCTGTTCATGGTAACGAAGAGAGTTTTGCTAACTCAAAAATCGCTGCGGTTTTTTTTAATACTACTATCGCGGTCCTTTGTAAGCCTCAGCATGAACCTCCATGTTAAATGTCTAACTTTTGAAACCATAGTTTCCCCCAGAATTGATAGAGGCCAACGCAATTCGGTACTTGGGTCGTTTTCATAAATATTTCACTGCATTAAAAATTTTAATGGCAACAATCTAACCATTTGGCCCGCACAGCGTGGTCATTTCTTATAGTTGTTGTTGTTGTTCTTGGGAATCTTTTCACTCATCTAGTGATCAAACCAATGATTTTAAGTCTTACAACGTTGGTATGAACGAGACATAGGCATTTTCGACGCTATTTTTATGCAACTACAATACTCTTGTTGTTCTTCTTTTGGGTGAAATTTTGCTCTCGCCTAGAGATCGAAAAACTGAACCGATTTTCAATATGTACAGCTTAAAATTTAGGTATTAACAAGGATCAGGGCCTTTTCTTTTGAACGCTATTTTAATGGAACTAAAACGATCCTGTTGTTTTTCTTGTTCTTGTTGGGACAATTTGTTCTCACTTACAAATGGAACCAGCGAACCGTTTCATAAATAATAAATAAATAATTAAATATTTTTTTTTCCTTTTCCTCAAGAGGGTACAAAAGGTGAGAATGGGTTGTTTTGTTAACCACTGATGACTCAGCCAATTTGCAGGTTAAAATCTATATATATATATAATTACACTAAATCCGCAAGGCAGCAGCAGCAGCAGCAAGCAGGACATACGAAGCAGTCATCTGCATCTCCAGCCAGCAGCCAGCCAGCAAGACATACGATGCCATCTACCGAAGGAACGGCAAATTATAGGAGTAAAAGTCAAGCCCGGCTGAGATAGTAGCTGCGCTCGGAACGCAACGGCCAGCAGCGCGAACATACGATGCCATCTACCGACCGAACGGCAAATGAAATTAGGGAGGGAAGAGGGGGCGAGACTGGAGGGAAGGGGAGGGGGAGGGTAGCAAGATGACGTGGAATGAGCGAGCGAAGCGAGCTAGTTGACGAGCTAGTTGAATGAATAAAAAGCTTGAAAGGTGCAACATGTATACAATATTTCGCAACGTTTCAGGTCTGTATGCGACCCATTATCAAGCGTAAATAAAATTTAAAATTAAAACATTTTTTTGTAGTAGAATAAAAGATTTTTCCCGCTAGGGTTGAGTGGTATACAAGCCACCTGGCTTCTCTCCGTATCCACAGACGGCCTGCTTAGGCAGGTATAGGGTGTGGGTGTGGGTCTTCCTATTGCCCGGGTTTTCCAACCGGTCTTGGGTCCTTCTGGTGATGCGTGTTTCGATGGTGTTGGTTGATTTTTGTTTCCTGTGTGTGTGTTGTAATATGACTTGAGTTACTGCTCCAAGATTTAACAAATTTTTTTTTATTTTATATACGCTTGATAAAGAGTCGCGTAAAGACCCGAAACTTTGAGAAATATTGTATACATGTTGCACCTTACAGGCTTTTTAGTCATTCAATCACATTTCGGCGCTTTTTATCATTCATTATAGAGCAGTGACAATTGCCGCCATATTGGCACCAGTATGGGTTTTGGAGGGCATAACTACAAGGTGCACTACATAAAAATGGAGAGAAAAACAACCGAACAGCGGATTTCTTAGGCTTAAAATAACGTTGTTTTCTCCAACAACAGAAATCGCGCATTTTAGGTCTAAGAAATCACTCTTCATAGCATCGGCTTCAGTATGACGCCCTTCTGTTTCTCTCTGCAGTGCCCCTTGCAGCTAATCCATTAAGGCTCCAGCATAGAGTTATATACAATAATACTACGTCGTGTCACTGCTCCATAGGTTAAACTCACTACAAATTGTAATGTATAATTTAAAAATGACAAAAAGCCTGTAGTTTCCTAAAAATGACTTAACTGCAACATCCATATGTGTTGATATTTCGTCAAGGGTTTTAGTAAAATTGGTTAAAAGGAGCAATGCACTGTTCGCTTCAAGTGTGGACGTAGGTCCACTTGGTCTAAGGGCTTCTTAAAAGATGCAACCGAATATAAGACGGCACAACTTCCTCCCTTCCCTAAGCCGGAACAGCTCGATGAGAGAAATACTTCCTACAGTCAAGTCTACACGTTGGGAGAACCAATTTGAGGTTGTGACCATGGGTTCTATTGAATATATCTGTCTGTCAAAGAACGACAGTCCAACTGGTAATAGATGATGTGGAATCTTGTATGCAAGTAGCAAATCCGCTTTTAGCAAATCACTGCACGGACTCTCCCTGGTCAATGTCCATCAGGAGGTGCGTCGACCAGACTTGGATTGTATATGCCCAGAGTAAAATCTGCCTATTTCCTGATCAACCCATTTCCCGGCAGTTTGCGTTCATGTTTATGAACCTGCAATGAGGTGTACGTGTAAGGTCGGACTGTAGCCAGGCACCTAAGTCTTTTACCTTGTTCGCAAGGCTTCGTTGTCAATATAGTAGCTTATGTTGTCAGTGTTTTTCCCACTGGTGAGACGCATGCATTTGTTCTTTGCAAGAGGCAGTTGTCACATTTCCGACCAATTTGCAACGTCGTTTATGCTATTCTGAAGATTCCTGGCATCCTACCTTATGGACTGCAGCAGAGTGAAGCTTGAGATCATTGGCAAATTTGGCAAGCTGACAGAGTCTCCACTGCATTTAAAGTCCAAGTACACCACAAAGAGCAAGGGACCCATGACTGGTCCTGTTGGCAATCCACTAATAAGCGTTGTATCTTTTGACAACGTTGTATACAGATGTTCACGAGGCGGGTTCGATCGAGATATGAAGATATCCAACCGAGTAAATTTATTGCAAAGCAAACGTCACTCATGTAGAAGCTTTGAATGCGCAACCAATTCCAAAGCTTTTCTGAAAATCGAAGAGAATAATATCGGTAGTGATTTCAAAGTCCGAAGCTTCAGTCCATTGGTCCTGTGCCAAGAGCAGTTGATGGGTCACCGAGCGTCCAGGTAGCAAATCGAATTGATCATCATCTACCAGTTGATGATGGACAATGAAACTCGTCATGGTGTACCGAATAATTGAATTCATGATCTTGCACGGTACTGATGTTAGAAAGATGAGTCAACAGTTTTTTTGGACCGACTGTATTTTGAAAATAGGAACGACATTTACTGTTTTCCAATGACCCGGTATAACACCGCGAAACAATTGGTCAAAGATTACTTTCAATTTTGAAAGAAGAATTATTTTCAAAGTATAGGTGTTTTCTGGTAACACATTTGATTGCAGAACAAACCTTCTGGTCCAATAGCTTCATCCCATTAATAGCATTGGTGATATCTTGCAATTTGAAAGTTACTGTATTGCAAACATTTTTTATTTTTTTACAAATATTTTCAAAGTTTAAAGCTCAAAACGTAGGTGCGAACAAGGACCAGGGCCTTTTGAACGCTGTTTTAATGTGACTACAAAATTTCTTGTTGTTCTTCTTCTTTGTGTTGGGGGAACTTTGATCTCTCCTAGAGTTCAAACCAATGGACCGAGTCTCAACTTTTACATCTTAAAACGTAGGTATGAACAAGGCCTAGGGCCTTTTGGACGCTGTTTGAATATAACTACAATATTGTTGTTGTTTTTCTTCTTGTTCTTCTTCTTGGGGAAATTTTATTCTCACTTAGAGATCACGTTACCAGGAATTTTTACCTCTTTTTTTTAAAAAGATTTTTTTTTTTAAAGTTGTGTTTGTCCCAGTCATGTAAAAAAAAAAACCCTTGGGCAGAATGCCATTTAATACTTACCTACCAATTTTCAACAAGCTAGGTTGCATAGTCTGTCTGTTAACTAGATCCAAACAAGTTCCAAGACATTCACATTGTGACGCCTTCTCCGATTCAAGTTAATTGTCTATTTTCTACACGGACGTACAATTCATCAAACTAGAACTAAACCATTTAGTACCCATTTTCAGTTGATGCCGCAACTAGGGCTGGGTCGGTTTCATGTTTTTGACATCGGTTCCGGTTTCGGTTTTCAAGACCACAAAACCGCGGTTTCGGTTTCGGTATCGGTTTTTGCCAACCTCCACCCTAACCATCTATATATATGTTTATATATATTTTTTCTTGGAACAGTAGTATTACTAGCTTCTAACTCGCTCCTCCTTTCACTTTCAGCAGCGTCATAGACCATGGGTTTTGCTATGGCACCATTTTCCTTTACTGTTTTTTTTTGTTTTAAATGACTAGGAGCTTTGCAAAACAATGATAATTATTTAAAAAATTTAAAACAACCAATCAATGTTTGATTTTTCGAACACCGTACGAAAAACCGTCACAAAATCCGAATCGGTTTCGGTTTCGGTTTTCAGTAAAAACCGAAAATTCGGTTTCGGTTACCGACCCATCCCTAGCCGGAACATGCTGTGTTTAAAATGTGATGCCTGTCACATGAAGCAGTGCTATGGAAAATGGTTCCAACCAAAGCTCAAAATTTCAAATGTTAACAAAATGTTTATTTTGCAATTTCGCAATTCGTCAAAAAAAGAAAAAAAGAGGGAAAGGATTTCTGGTAACGGAACTGGGATACCAACCTCAGGTAAAACGGGTAAAGCTCACTATGTTAACATTGGTTCGTAACTTTTATCGCAACCGTTTTTGTGCACCACTAACGGTTCTTGCATAATAGGCCAAAATTTATTATGAATTTGGCGCCGTTTCGACCGCCGTCTGTAATGCTCAAGGTCTTCAGCTTCGTAATCTACAGAATCTTTAAGTGAACATCCATTTCAATAATTTAAGCAATAAAATGCTGGGCCTGGTTCTGACTGTTAGTGACTTTGCAAGGTCCATTTCGTGTCAACTCCCCCTCCCCCCTTTCCCCAATTCCAGCAAAACAAGCTTTCAAACCAACTAAATAAATAGAGATGCAAACCTACTTTCGTTGCCTTTTGGAGTGATATGTCTGACTGCCTGTGCGGGGAATTTGAACCCACGACCTTTGAAACCAAAGGCCGAGGTCCCACCGCTGAGCCATACTGACACGGCCAGTTCAACAACCTGTTACGCTCCATTTGGTTTCATTTCAAAACATCTTGGCTCTGACATAACATACGACGCCATTTTGGGTCAAATAACAGTTTCAATTCGCATTTCAATTCGCACTATATTTTCGGCAACATGATGCTTCAAGGTGGACTATACCGCTGCAAGGCTGCGCAAAAATGGCGAGCGCGTACAAATTTGATGCTTGTTCCATGAAGAGGTGTTTTGAAAAAAAAAAGCTTTCTGGAGCATCGAGGACAGCATTGCTGCCGTAACACATCACAACAATCCCTTGATATTAAAATTTAACACTTTAAACACAAGAACACACCCATTACTAAATTATAACGAATTTTCCGGCAGAGTTTGAGTGAGTAAGGAACAGTGAAAAGGGATTCGTTATAATGAAAGTTCTGCATTAAATTTTCCGCTAGCAGATTTTTTTTTATTTGACAAAGGAACATTGACTACCTTCGAGACAGTAGCAAAACTGTTGACAAAAAAAAAAAAAAAAAATATATATATATATATATATTTGGCTATTTGAGCAGACTTGAGTTCAGTTAGTTTATTCTTCAAGAACCTTGGTCTTACACCACACGCTCTAGAGCAAACTTCAGGGATCATGTTTAAACAAAGCAAGCGTCAATAATGCCGGCTAATCAGCTGTACCCTGGAACAATCACCAAGAGGGCGAGCGGGTTCATTTTTGGCACGGTAGCAACGAAAAAGGGCGGGCGGCCGATAATGAGAAAGGATATGAGAACGGCTCTAGCGATTAGAAGCAAACACAATATTGCTTCAATAATGCTGACTCTTAGAGCCGAGTTGAAAAGTTTCAATTGACGATCGTTGCGGTGGGCTTTTCGCGCTTGGTATCAAAACGAAGAAACAGGAAATTCAGCCACACTGCGTTGTCCTCCAATGAAAAAGCACAGGGGGAGAGAATGGGGGGAGAAGAATTGGGGCGGGGTGAGTGGGGGAGAGGGAGAGTGAAGGGGGCTTGAAGAGGGGAGGGTTCGCCGTCTGTTTTCACTTCGTGTTTCCCACTAAAGTATTTTGCTCACGCATGCGGGAATCAGCTAGACAGACGTATGTTACGCCAGGAAACAACTAGTTGTTTCCTATTAGGCTAATTTGCAATGTTGATGATTCTGTTTTGGTTTGATCAATTTCCATAGTCATCGCACGCAAGTGAGTCTACCAGTTCCTGATGACTTACGCAGCACTGGATAATAAATACAAAAAATTATTTTGCAAGAAGGGATACGTTTCCTAATGTTAGTGACTCAGTTCCGAAAGAGACAAGGGAACTGTTTTCAAAATGACTAAGATAATGGTAAAGGTACATTCCTTCCAATGCCATATTTCTCGATCCTCCACATCAAAATTATATGGCCCCAAAGGTGGATTTAATTCTCGTTAGTCAATCCATTGCTAAAAATCCGTTTTAGTCCAGTCAAAATAGACTAAAATCCCAAAGTCTTGAAACTTTGTAAGGTTTTTCGGGGAGGTCTAGTAATGACTATACCAAAAGTCCTGATGATTTGGAGGTGAGCTGGCTTCACTCGACCATAAAATACCCCAAAATAGGTGACTTTTTATTAGTTTTCCGTTAATATTTCGGAATCTGTGGGTTCTACCAAAAAATGTGTCCTACAAAAATTAAAGAGACAAAATTTACCAAAAAATGATTACCTTCATTTTTTCTCTAGCACCAGTAGTTTACGAGATATTCGAGTACAAAAATTGAGAACTCTTCGAAAGTGACAGAGCTCTGCTGTACGTCACGTGGTGTCCATAGATCAAGTGAACACACCCTGACCTCATTTCAGTTACTACACGATCAAATACATGTGCAGTTACTACATCAGGTTACTATATTTAACATCACATCGTAACGTCAAATCAAAAGTCGAGGTCAAAGATTAAGGTTATCGTCCTCAACAGTTGATGTCAGACTGTTGATGTCAGTTGATGTCAACAGCGCGGCAGTTGTGGCAAATAGCAGTGCAACTCATGCTTATTTTCCTGCACCTACGCTTGTTTCCAGCACATGTGGTGCATCTGCAAAATATGAATTTGAGACAGCCTCAGGGATAGGCACGAGATTGCCATTCTGCCTAGGCTCCCAACCCCAAAGTGAAGCTAGCTGGTAACTCATTACCACCCATAGTAGTTGCAGTTGGTGGAAAACACGAAATGAGCGTTGCATAGCTGTCACTTCTGTTGAAGGGTGGGATAGTAGCTTCGACTTAATGTTGGTGAAAGACTTTGTGAGGTCAGGTGCCTATCAAAGTTGATGGACGTTTGTAGTAGTAAAGAAAAAACTGTGATCTGCCTCCGTTACATGTTGATACTTGGAAGATGAGTGGTTGAACACATCTGCTACTCAGCGTAATGCCTCACGTTGTAACAGCAGTTTGTAACCTGCTACTTTCCCCTTCCCGAAGGAAGCTTGTCTTTTCGCACCCTGTGAATGCATGAGCAAATAGTATGACATCTTTGAGGCCCTTCCGTTGCTGTTGGATTGAAGAAATTACATGTGTTCCTACCTTTCTACGACCTGGCTTGTAGAAGAATATATTTCGGTGCGTAGCTCTCCGAGCTGCAAGAAGAAATATAAATCTACATCTTCTCCGACAATGACTTCATTGTCCTGTCACTCGCTTTGGCGAGGGCGCTCCTGAAAATTAGAGTGTCAGCATCGTTAGGTCATTGCAGACATTTACTCTACTCTGCCATTTAGTTGGAGAAAAGCATCTTGATCAGCCTGGCCTTATGTTTGTTAGATTGAAACTGATGTAGCGGAGACAGGCCACAGATTTTTCTTGAGTCTGTAGAGAGATCCACCTACTAAACGTCCCTAAACTTGCATAGGTGCCATGCGACTCTAGATGGAAAATGAGCTACCAGCTGCACTTTGGGGTTGGTAGGTGGATGGCAATCTAGTGCCTTCTGCAACCAAAGATGCTGTTGCCCCAGAAGTTGTCCTCAACTTCATATTTAGCAGATGCACCACAGGTTGTGGAAACAAGTGTGGGTGCTGGAAAATAAGCGTGTGTTACACTGCTGTCTACCACGGTGTCTGTTTGAATAGCCTGACGCCAATTGTTAAGGATGATAACGTTCAGGAAAGACGTTGATGTTATTGTGTATGTATTTGATGCTACGATTCAATGTTATATGCAGTAAATAAATATGAATAGTGGTATATAAGTGTTTGATGTGATATAACTGGTATAGTAATTTAAAGGAGGTTAGGGTTGGTTCACCTAATCTATGTACACCGCATATAGAAGATCTCTCAATTTCTGAGATTTCTCAATTTTCGAACTCGAATATCTCGTAAACTACTTGTGCTAGAGAAAAAAATGAATAGAATGAAGTTTGTGGTAAATATCGTTCCCTTTAATTTTTGTTGGGAACATTTTTTGGTAGGTCCCACAGATTCCGAGATATTAGCAGAAAACTAATAAAAGTCACCTATTTTGGGGTATTTTATGGTCTAGCGAAGCCAGCTCACCTCCAAATCATCAGGACTTTTGATATAGCCATTACTAGACCTCTCCGAACAACCTTACAAAGTTTCAAGACTTTGGGATTTTATTCCACCATTGGCCAAATTTGAGCCTTCGTTGACTAGACTATTTTAAAATGTGTGGTGTCTATAGATTTTCTGTTGAATATTGGGAACTGATTTAATAGCAACTTACTAATATTTACCTTGCAATAACCGTGACGAGCATGCATCTGTGATGCATGTGATAATTTTTAATCGTTTCCTAATAATTATCATGGGATCAAAAATGTAAAAGACTAATACGGTAAAAATTAAAATTATTCATGCCAATAGATCGCCGAAGAAAAATTATAAGATACTAGCCTAAAAAATTATACAGTGTGATATTAAATACAAAAATCTTTCTGGTTTGTGACGACGCAATTTTTACGTTGGTACTGTTTCGTCTGCTAGGCCTAAGGCGAATTGAGATAGTAGATGCGTTCCTCACTGCGAGCAACGCAGCTACTGTACATCTCAGTTGGCCTTGTATTCCTACGACGAATGTAGCGAAACGGTGCGACGGTAACATGCGCGGATGGAGATCTGCACTGGGCTGGTATAGAAAAAGCAGGAATGTACCTTTAAGTACTAAAATACTTATAGTAGTGATTTTGCCAATATCAGGCAAAATACCTTTTACTACAAAGATAAACACAATTATTCTTCTCTCAAGTCTTTACCTAGTTGTAAGGTTTAAAGAATAAAACCACTCAAAAAAACATAAATAACACACACACACAAACAAGACCTGCTTCCTCGAACCCCCTATTTTTTTAAGATGTACAGGACCACCTCTCTTAATATGTCAGAAACCATTATTAAAAACTAGCTGTAATCCAGCGCCTGTCTAGCTAGTTCCCGCATGCGCCAGTGAAATACTTTCTTGGGCAGCATGATATGAAAATAGTGGCCGTCCACACACACACACATACACACCCGTCCCCATCCCTCACATTCCCCCATTGTGTGGTCAGATTCCATCCCTGCAGATCTTCCAGTACCCCTGTCCGCCCCCGGCCGGCCCCCGCACACCTGCTCCCTCCCCGCTTCCCCCATTGTGTGGCCTGAATACCCTCCATCCCTGTTGCCCCTCCATCCCTGTTGGAGCCCCTTGGAATCGTTTTCTTATTCTCAGTGTGGCTGAGTTACTCCGTTTTCATACCAAGCGC
>JAHWFP010018712.1:17734-29241 GCA_023313725.1 Lithobius niger
ACCAGAATGTCAACAAGCAAGAAAGTAAGAAATAACCTAGTATAAACGAACAATTCACATTTTAAGCGAAATATAATTCCCTATATGTTCATATTTGGTGGGTCAATGACTCATTAAAACATCAGTTTTGATAATGGGTGATAATCAACAATAATTAGGAATTATTTTTGTGGTAAAAAGTTTTTCTCTTTCTTATTAGAAGACGATAGTGTGATGCTATATTTATGTGCATGGGGCACATTCTGGATTCAATAAAAAAAATACATACTATTTGTTTTAAGTAGGGAAATCAAACACCTTGTGTTTTTCATTGGATTTGGGAATTACATAATTTCATTTCATTTTCTGGTCAGTTCTACGTTTCTCAAAAAAAAACACGATTGAGTTTTTTCTAAGCATTCTGTGTAAAACTTACGCCAATGTATCAATAGTTTACGTTTGATTTTGCTTTTCAGTCAAATATTAATCTTCCCAATTTCAATGTTGCTGAAAGCTGGCACAGACTTGTGGGTATGCATCGACTTCCAACTCTGCCTCGTTAAGCATGGGTTTACTACACTGCAAGCCAAATGTTACTGTATTTCACCGTCAAGCTTCGACTTACTATACTGGATTAGGAACAAATCGGATTACTACACTGCAACGGTTTACTAAACCGTAGTGGTATACGTCTGCCTTCCAAAAAATGCACACTCCATATTTAATTCTTATACAAACAAAAATGGCTGCCAACAACAGGAAAGATAACATTCAAATCAGGACCCCATGCAAGATTGACCCTTCACGAGACTTAGCAACAAGATGGAATTTAGCGTCACGACAAGTTGCTAGTGAAGTTCTATAAGCTGCCCAAGGTGGAAAAACATCAGATTGCAAGTTTCAATTCCACTCCCCACTGATGGAGCAGATGTGAGGATGTCAACAAGGGTACAATACAAAACACAAACGCTAGCATTCACGACAGCTACTCTCAGAGGGCAACAAAAAAAAACTGACGGTACCAGAACAAAACGGTGAGTGAACATCGAACATAGGTAGACGTAGTCCGCTGGAATTATTATCAAACCTTTTCGCCTAGCTGCTGGGAAATAACGATGTTTGAGTTACTGGATAGAGAAAAAGTATCTGGAAAACTTTTACAGCTGCGCTCTTGATAACTTCACTCTGTGACATCCTGAAACGAACCCCCAAGTGACTTGTACTACTCTTATCCAAAAGATATAAATCCACACCTCCACTTGAAGTTGGTTTGCTGGCAAAGATGAAGCTTTACCTCAGATTACCACGACACAAGAGAATATAGCTGTTTCAGAGCCAGTGGAATCCTACATGTCAGAAATTCGAATTACGGGCGATTGAAACAACAGGAAAAGGAACAGCAGATGAAGGAACAATGAGTCATGGAACAACAGGGTTGCAGAAAATTCGACCATATTTCTGCATGAACGAACACTAGTACGTCCAGCTGCTGAGCTGAAACCATATCATTACTAGAAGGCTCCACAATACAACTAATGGCCTCACATCCAAAGGCACTGGCACTGATAAGCGCATCAATGCCAGCAGGCTTAATACTGCCATCAGGAAGCACAACGTTCTCCTTCCGAACCACACAGTCTACATGAAGGTGTCCAACGATTCGACATTTGCTATTTTGTTCGTCAGTACCTAGGAATAACTTAGGCCTTCAAATGCAAATGTTAGCAAAGCTGGTGAGGGCACACTTGGGCGAATGAATACCTAATGGAGAAAAATTGCAAATGAGCCAATTTCAGTGATTTCAGTCCAAGTAAAACCCGACACAACCACACTGACCAAATGAGGACAGAGTGCTTTCTAGGATATGTTTTGGCACTTCAAGAGGCAGTTCAAGAGGTAGATTTGCTCCGGATTATCGGTCTTTTCAGTGAAGTCGAGCATGTTGTTCGTTTTGCAAATAGAATCAAAGATTCTCACCCCAAGATTACACTTTGACGTAAAAAAAATATGCGTCCGTTGCTGAACCTCAACGCTGTATAAAGTTGATTTACCTTTACAACCAAACTGAGGGCCCCACACAGTCTTCAATCTATAGTTTTGGTAAAGCTGCGACTTTTTTTGTACCTAGAGAGCCAGCTATTAGTTATTATCAAAAGAACCAATGAATTTACCATCGTCGCTACTAATCTGTAATGGCCACCATCTTGCAATCAGATGGCTATTTTGAAATTATGTTTATTATCGTTCGATTTGCTTCAAATTCAGAGCGGAGATGAAATAGTTGATACCAAGTAAAACACTGAATGTGCCATCGTCACTAAAATTTAGAACCGTGACAAAGTTATTGATACATATTGAAACAATGACTTTACCATTGTTGCTATTAATCTGTAATTGGAGCAATCTTGAAATCAGGTGGCCATTTCGAAATTATGCTCAGTATTGTTCGAATTCTCCCCGAAATAATAAAATTAAAAACATGAATGCTTCAAATATAAAAAAATAAAAAGGGAAGTTATACGTCCTTCTCTAGGTTTGGTGAATTATCCGTTCATCTCGTACAGGCAGAACGGTCAATTGCATTGTCTTATAGTTTACTACAATTCTCGAAGTAACACAGTATAAAACAACAAAACCAGATCGTCAAATGTTAAGAGTAACAGGTATACACGGACAAGCTTTGATAGTAGAGGTTTAGTCATCTAATTTAGTGAGTAAGAGGCTGGTAAGCATTTGTCCCTTTACCCGCTCGTCAGATTCCGTCCTTAAGAATAGAAAAGCAATAAAGAAAGTATATTTCGACAAAATCCCGTAAGAGATGACTATCCAGTGTTAGTCAGGTGCGCGTTTTCCTGCTTGCTCTAGGTTGCATAGTTTTTTCGGCATGGTAACATGACTGCATTTTCGCAGCAGAGAGTGCTATTGGTTGTTGTGAATGATGTTAATATACGAATTTCGGATAAAAATACGTAAAAAATTCTAAATCATTGAAAGTCAAATGCCAGACTTGACAAGAAAATTATAATAAAAACCAATTTACCTAGCAAGTATGCAGGAAAGTGTTCTGAAGGGGTGGCGGATTGAGCCGCTGACACCATTCCAGGATGGTGATTCAAAAACAACCAAAAATTGATGGACCATTTAAGAAAAGGATGTAGACGTTCCTAGGACAGTTAAGAACCGGAACACAGGTACAACCGT
Source organism: Lithobius niger (assembly GCA_023313725.1). Lineage (NCBI taxonomy): Eukaryota > Metazoa > Arthropoda > Chilopoda > Lithobiomorpha > Lithobiidae > Lithobius > Lithobius niger. The sequence goes on from JAHWFP010018712.1 coordinate 20,915, forward strand.
ATTCCTATACGTTCCTTTGAAATAGGCTGGAAACAAACGTGTAGGCTTTTAAAAAACGGCTTCCAAAAGTCATTAAGCTGACCAGTGGGTAGCAAGGATCTGATGTTTATCAGCCTCTTGCTGACGAATTTGGCCTTTAGACCCTCACTATCCGTGGTTCACCGTGTTCTTTCCAAGCTTTGACTTTTAGACCCCTTACTCTTAAAATTTAACGTTCCGTTTTTGTTTAATAAAATTGTTTAATTCTTGGCTTTGTGGCATGTCAAATATCCTGGGATTTCCGCTTAGATTTCTCAAACTATTGTCTCTCTCTCATCATCAGACTTTTTTCCCTAAAAGAAATAGAAATAGAAACGGACGATGCACGAGGCATTCACCCACCCAAACCCAAGCGGCAGACGTTAAGTGGAAGATACCACCATCAGGAGAGTTGTTTTTTTGAGGAAACCAGAGCACCCGGAGGAAACCCACGCGCAACGGGCGGAAAATTACTGGAGATAAAACTCGTACATATACACTTAACGTCACCAATCTCGAACACGGGTCTGTAAGAAGCCAGAGATGTACAGCTGGGACCAAGACGCCTATCGAATCTGAAGCCCCAGTGCTCGCAGCTACCCGTGCACCCTCGGAAGCAAAAAGCAAAAAGAAACCAAAAAAATACATAAACAGTCAAACATCTATTACTTCATTGAATGTATGTCGGCACCGAGCAAAGACAATTAAGCCATGATGTAAAAAATAGTAGAGAGTAAACCCCAGAAGCAGTCTAAACACTAAAATACCTCAAAAAGCAGCATCTACATATTCATAAGGTTTGTGAGTAAGTCATACCAAAATAAACTGGAAACCCAATGTGGACTAAATTTAAGAAGTCTGTAAAATGTAACTATTAGATACCTTGTAATATGCTAGTAACATTATTAATTTGTTTATTTTTAGTTATTTGTCGCCTTCCTAAACTTGTCGGACCCTGCAAAGCACGTACACGTCGTTTTTTCTACAACACGGAGAGTGAACAATGCGAACCATTTCACTATGGAGGATGTCGAGGCAACAACAATAATTTCAGAACTGAAAATGAATGTAGAGAAACGTGTGTTAAAGACTCATCTATTTCCAAAAATGGTAAGTCATCATGGAACATTGTTTCAGTTAGTTTTCGCTAACTTTACAGTTCTTGTATGTTTTCAATGCTCACATCTGACTACTTATTGATTATTAGACGGAAGCGACTACAATACCGGATATGGGTTCACGTTTTTAGTTTTCTTGAAGTTAATTAAGACCAGACAGAACTGAAAAATAAGTTTTTCTGTAATAAACTACAAATGTAAAACAAATACGAAATTTTTCAGAGAATTAAATATTTTGGTCCTACATAATTTACACTATCTGCAAACCAAGCCAATTCCTAACGTATGTGTCTGTAGGTGTCGTATATGTTGCCTGAAATTGGAAGTTTAACTCTTTCATTTACGGCTAACAAAAAATTGTGGGAGCTATTAAAAGGGAAAAAAAAGTTTAGTCCCTGGGGGCAGAGAATTAAAGTTTTATGGTGCATTGAGAGCTAGGTCATTAGCACCAACCACCAACCACCAAGCACCAATGCACCACACTTTTCACAGATGTTAAACAAACCCCAAATATACATCTTATCAAATACAATTACGTATTTCATGCAACAATTGAAAAACCCCAGACAGGACGAAATAATAATCACCCAATTGACATGACTAAATTCGTAAATGGAAAATGGAAATAGCAGCGAACACCATAAATCTGGTGACTAGCAACTAGCACATCATAGACCGAAAGTGGCTGGTGATGCCAATGACATTCAGGAGGGATACGCCTCCTCAAAAGGAAGGAATGTGTTAAGTTGATTTGAACAATACGTAATTGAGCAACATCATCTCTGTGTTAAAAAACTACTGCAAAATACCTGGAGACGACAATGCGCCAAGAGGCAGGCAAAATTTGTGACACTATCAATTAAGCTGTGGCACGTTCTCTCAGAATTGTATACGAAATATACAAGCCATCTATAACAAGTGCGGAACTTTCCCTCTGAAGCTTCAACTGTCAGCCATGTTTCGAAATTACACTTACACTCCTCACAGTTATTATTCCTAGATAGTTTCAAATGCTAACCTGAACTGCTTCTATCTACCTATATTATAGTGATCAGGATACCTTCAAATCAGTGTAGGGACTCATGTTCAAGTATTAATCTAGAAGCCAGTTTTTGTTTAGTATCAGGTGAGGAAGTCGCAGTAGATTGCCGGCATTGTCGTTTATCAGCTTAATAATTAGTAGAATTTGTCTACAATAAATCAAAGTAGCTGAAAACTGTAAAATTCGTAAAACACACAAGACATTATTACTCTTATAACGCAATAAATAGTGTATTTGAAAAACTACCCTCCCGTACACTGTTTTGTTTAAAGTCTGGAGAAACAACTTTCTTTCTTACGTTGCCCAAACTCTGTCCGTTGTCGAGTTCAACTCATCACATTTTTTTTGTTCCTTTTAAATTAGTATAGTTTCCAAATAACTGTCCATTTTCTATAATTTATTACACATGTGAAATTCAATTTCAGGTTAGTAGGTTAGTAGCCATTTTACGAATATAAAGGACAACTTGTTCATCAAAAAGATCGTACTCATGTTTCTTGTTAAATTCAAAATGGCATCCCAATATGGCGTTCAAACATGAGTTACAGGCTGTTATGGACGAAGGCATAAAATTATATTCTTGAGGGGTTGCGGCGAGTGAGATCTACTTTAACAGAACTACTAGTTTAAGTGTCTAATAATTATATACAACTGTAAATTTTCGTGTGATTAAACTTGCAGTAATGCAGTAAATGAACTATAAGTGAACTATTGCTGTATTTAGGTTCTGCATGGGATATGTAATAAAATCAGATTTGTAGCAATGACCCGAGAAAAATTAGATTGTCTATTGGCCAATGATATAATAAAACAAAGTTATAAAAAATGTTTCCTTAAATAATGCGTTTAAAATATTGGTTAATATTATTAAAAATTATATTGGAATGAGCAGGTATGGCGAATCGAACCCAGTACCTTTCACTTACTAATCCAATGGTTTACCAACCGCGCTATGCTCAAAGAAAGAGAAGGAATTAAACTTCGGAAAAGTTAGCCTATGCAGAGTGATGCAACAAAACATCTGCTCATCCATTATTAAAATAAGAACGGCACTTATTAATCACAAAATTAACATAAAGCTAGTAAAGTCGGAAAAGAAGAATTTAATAATGAAGTCGACGTTGTTGCCCCACGACCTGTCGTGTCAAATTTTCCCATCAATCACTCACTATTTAGCGCCTGCTGGTAACAACGCAAAGATGCATTCTGAAATGTAACGCCGTTAGTGTTTACTTCCTAAACGCCAAGAAGTAGGCTGAATACGGTCTAGAAAAAATATTCAGTCACATTTCTCACAAAAAAAAACTAAAGTTTTAATTCTGCAGCAGTTAATAGTAATCTTCGTTCGTTGAATTAAGTACAAATTAATAGCTATCATGGACAGTGGCATATTTTAGCCTAGGCAAACTTTGCAGCTGCCTAGAAAGGATGTGATCCTGGCGAAAATGTCAATTTTTCTTAACGTAACAAAAAATAATTACTATTCTTATTTTTGACAACATAATCTTCATAAAAATTGATTAAAAAGTTCTTAAATGTGATGTTTTCTCGAATAGGCCTTTTCCTACATACTATTAGGGCTGGATAGCCCTTTATAATTGAACAACTTTCTTTTTTAAGTGTTCTAACCTTTGCCTGTTATTGAGTTCATTTCCTTTTTTTTTTTTTTTTGCTTTTAAACTAATGTAGTTTTCAAGTAACTGTTCATTTTCTGCAATTTATTACACATGTGAAATTCTGTTTTAGGTAGTAGGATTCGCTCGTTCATCATATTGAACACAACCGTCATGGTTGCGACAATCCCCTATCTGTTTAATTACATTACTATGGAAGCTGTTAAAAACAACAAAAAGACATTATATTTTTGAATCAGCACTTTGAATTTCTTACTCCGTATTTGATTAGGATAACCTACAGAGTTTTCCGGCATAGGGAGCAGAGTGTGGTAAGATCATACGCCTTAAAGTTCTTTTCGTTGGGAAACGAAGGGGAGCAGAACTTTGCATTACCTTCTGTGCAAAATTCAGTGAGACCATGACATACTTTTTAAACCTCTCGGCCGTTTGAGACCGAGGTCCTAGGAGTGAATAAAATCTACGTTATTTGATTCTAAATAAACATATTTATTGTCTCATAAGCGGTAAACTGACTCTCAGTGTGTAGCAGTCCTTCCCATCCTCCTCAACCTTGGTCGTTTTGTCTCAACATTCGTATTATTACGGGTAGAAGTAGCGTCTAGACGTACTTGATGAAGATACTCGTATATCTTATTACAGTGGCTCACACCAGTTACATCCAGTATGAGATGACGGGGATAGTCCTTTTTCACATTTGCGGAGTTGAAAACTGCCCTTCAACTAGATAGGCCTTACGTAAAGGCGGATATAGGTTCTGCATGACTTCAACTTTTGGGTTAATTATATGGAGAGCGTAAGAGAAGATAAGCAGTGAAGATGGAAGAGGGAATGTGACGCAAAATTGTCGGAAGAGGGATACACAAGGCATCCGCAAGGCATCTGAATCTCTTGGAGATAGTGGGATTAAGCCATAGCTGATATGAGAATACGTCATCCGGGATGGCCATTGTACACAAATTGATACGGAGCATAGTCACTTCCAGACGGGCACATGTACTAAACGTATCTTGTAATTACGTGTCTAGAAGAAGCATGCCCTTTATAGACAGGTACCCACATTCCGATAATCTCTTCTGTTCAGGCATCCCTGGAGTAGTGCAGGATTCAACAGTTCCATTAACACGTAGGAACGTCTGCAGTCTTCCCGCTGGATACATCAGGGTGTCATCAATGACTAACCTCCATAGCCGTTTCCCAGCCTTATTTTGACGATGTCAAATTTCATCTATCAAAATGTCTGTCAAACAAATGAGAAGAAATGCATCGTTCCCACGTTAACTACAACAAATATACTCGTCCTCCATCAAGGCTTTACTCCCCGCTCATGATACATTCATTCGCTGACCATAAATATGCATGCGGGGAAGAGAATGATGATGAGGAAGGGCAGGGTGGCATCCACGTCTAAACTTGGCCCGAAGTAATATGTCACAATTTTATGCTTCCTTCTCTGCAGGTGGGGACCAACCAATGTTCCCTTAATAATCATATGTTGCAGCCTCTCACGTGACACATGCCCCATTCAACAATGAAAATAATAAATGTCAGGTGCAATACGTACCTCACAATTCGATGTATGATTAGCCTCATCAACCACATAATTCCCTATACTCCTGAACAGAGAGAATTAAGCTTTGGTTTATTGAGTAAGTAAAATAGTGCGCTATAAGATAGTGGAAGCAAAATGTTTGTGCCCCTTTCCGACACCGAACCCGGACTGAGACCAAACCCCAGGTACTGTGGGACAGGAGACAGCTCACACGTGAAAATGTAGGATCTGTTAAGGTTACATGAATGGTGCCATGATCATAAGATCCTCTTACTGACATCTGACACGTGGGGGATGTAGAGTTAACGGGAGCGGTACTTGGCCATTCCAAATATGAACTTCCACAATAAAAACCAGTTGAAAAGACTTATACAAACCAGTGCATGACAATGAATTAAAAAAAGTAACCTGCTTGTGTAGTTATTCCATACCGACCCCAAGCACATTATTCTCTACCATTAATGACGTGACTGAAAGTTTATGAATAGTTTGGGTTAAACTACAGTGAAGTATTTCACAAGAGGGTCGCGAGTAATAGTTCTTGCCTGCGGGAATTAATGTGCATCGCAAGCTTGGTACATCACATTCACAACCAATGGTTCATAACTTGAGGGGGTACTAGCACAGATTATGAAGAGGGACACCCAATGCATCAGACATAAGCCCAGAACAATAGCCCTCGTTTCCTTGAGTTACAGAGACCTTATCTTAGGCAACGTACAATCGAAAAAAGTTGGTGCATGAACAGAAAGAGCTTATCCACACGTTCAAAAAGACAACCAAATAAGATGTTTGCATGCCCTGGGCACGTTCCTACTGAAGTTCACGTTGCACAGTTGTACCATATACGTCGTAAGACTTACCTTTAATTAAACATGTACAAAATAGGTGGTTCCTTCGCTCTCCAAACATGATTAAATTGTAAGAATAATAACGCTCTCTAACATAAACAGGTTGGAATTCAGATCACTGCATAGTATACGAGATGCAGACAAGAGTTTTTGAGGTTCAGGGGCCATTTCTACCACATTCGTTAGATTGAGCGCCCTCCTAAACTTCTTTTCAGTCATGTATCACTTATGGCTCATGTGTCTCCTAGAAGGACACTTTAAGGACTAATGCCATTAGACGCAAGTGCTATTTTTACTCTTGGACATTTATTTCTATCTATTTGCTTATAGCGGTGCACCCTATGACAGTAGCAAACCTGAGTCATGGGTTTACATATCACTACTAGGTTCTTCCTGGGCATTGTGAGCACTAGTAAACTTATCGTTTAGATCAACCTGTTCGGCATCTTCGTAATGTTTGGTGGTCGTCAAAAATATCGGCTGAATACTACTTGATTTTCTGTTTCCATGGCATAGGCCCTGTGCTGTTCAGACAGAAATGCTGTGTCCTATGGGTGAATTGTGGCGTTAGTTGAGTGTTGTGGTTAATGGCGTGACTCGGCTGATGCCTGATTACAAACGTATGAGTTGGGTTTTGGAGGGGTTCTCGGCGATCAGTGTCATCGGCTTGGTATCTGGGGGAACGATGTCTGGTGGTCCACGATGGCTTAAACGTTGCGGGGGTGGTGTTACGTTCCCTCAGCAGATGGCACAATGCCTGTACCCGTTACATTTTGAACAGTGCGTGCCACATGGGAATTCCGTGGATCAAACTTGATGAAAGTAACGAAAACTGTGAAGCGAACGTTTACAATGTAAGCAAAAAGTACTTTGTTGCCTCTAACGTTTTCCTGCAGCTCTGTTATTTGACTTGCATGGACCTGCAGCATACGTCTCTTGCCATGGTTCCATCAGTTCTTGCCACTGGGAGCGATGAAAAGTTTGGCTAGGTTCACCACAGCCTTCCTGGTAAATGTATAATTGACTGGGAAATTATAGTTGACTGTGCTCTTGAGGTTGGGCAATTTGTTGAGGGATTGGTAACTGCTGCATTGGGTTGGATTTTCGAAACTAAAAGATCTCTATGGTATCCCATGCTCATATCAATTGTGGTATGTTAAAGATCCTGGGTTTTTCATTTGCATTCTCCAGCTAAATTGTGCCTCTCGTCATCTACAATGGGGTTCAGCTCCATTAAGTAAAAACCACAACACCGGAAGCTACACATACACATAAAATTGAATGCATTACACACGTAAATGAATTAACAACAGACAATGATTTTCCATCATGATCACTAACTTCACAAGACGCTTTCATACCTATGCAATGATCTGTGCACCTTGTATCGGTCTCACTCAAAGCTTTTTTTTTTTTACAAATTAGCTGTTTTCAACTTTTTCAACCATCCACCAATTTTAAAACAAATATGTTAATGAAAATGTCTTACAAGTTCTTAAAATTTATTATCTTGCTAAGTTTGAAAGTGCTTTTAAAGCAAATATTAACAATGTTCAGGATGTTATCATTCTTCGTGTCATTATATTTGTGTGCTGCAAATATTTCTCCTAGCACCACAGCATCTAGATGATACTCACTGTACAAAACGTTGTGTTAAACCGAGTTAACGTATTTCAAAGATTGTTTTTTTACCGTTATTGTTTTTGTTTGTACAAGCTTTTGAATGGAAACAAGGTTTGAAACAGACTGAAAGCATACTGCTTCATTAAACACAGCTATCCGTTTTCGTGTATGATATTTTGTTTTCCAAAGGATATATTTGAATAAACGTTTACCCTACATTCTGGAAAGGGAAATAAAAGTAGACGAATAGCTCACTTGTTTCTCTTTTGTCACATTCTATTTTACTTTTGACATTCTTGCAGTTTTCCTGGAAGTCGCCATAATTAAATTCTTTGCATTTATCCATGTTAAAGATTAAAGTAAAAAAAAAAATACATATTACAGCATCACATGGACCAGACACATACGGAGTGGAACAATTATCTGTGAACGCATTTGGAAGAAAAAAACTATATGATGTAATAACCAAAATAAGCAAAATCACAAAAA
>JAHWFP010018713.1:7214-21425 GCA_023313725.1 Lithobius niger
TGTAGGATGGAAAATACCGAATCGAAGCAGGCATTCCAGTATTCGGTTCAGTGTTTAATTAAATAAACACTCTGGTTCGCTCTCCTGTTTTAGAACTAACAATCGACTCTTCTAAAATTAATATCAGGGCAGGGAAGTTTTGGGTGAATTTTCTAATTAACAAAGCCGAAATATTTTTCATTTGGTGTCAAGATGAAGGATGGGTCAGGAATGTAGAACAAAAACATGGCTACGGATGGATAGGATGTTTACAATCTTAGCCTAAACTATTATGTGACAGGAAGTAAACAAGTTCTCAGGTTATTGTAGTCTCGTGTTTCTGTTGGCTTGGATGGACATTGGACAAGTCCCATAGAGCAGTGACATTTGCCGCCATATTGGCACCAGTATGGGTTTTGGAGGGCATAACTACAAGGTGCACTACACAAAAATGGAAGGAGAAACAACGGAAGAGCGGATTTCTTAGGCTTAAAATTACGTTGTTTTCTCCAACAACAAAAATCGCGCATTTTAGGTCTAAGAAATCACTCCTAACAGCATCGGCCTCAGTATGACGCCCTTCTGTTTCTCTCCGCAGTGCCCCTTGCAGCTAACCCATTAAGGCTCCAGCATAGAGTTATATACAATAATACTACGTCGTGTCACTGCTCTATAATCAAGGTTGCCCTGCTGGATCGAGTTATAAACAATAATGAAGAGGCAAATACGCACAGGGCATGTCCGCACTTCCGTTTTAAATTATTTTCTTTGTTGCATCACCGATTAATACACTTACCTGCTAGAGGTTGTACCCGGCTTAGTCCCGGGTTTTGTTTTACTGTGTTCGTCCGATGTTTGGTTTGAAGGATAATTTTTCTTCCTTTAATACTCCGCTTTTCTCTCCCATCCTCTCCCTGCCCACTTCTCCCTTTCTGTCCGCCTACCCATCCCTCTTTCCCCCTTCCTCCCCTATGTTACACGTAGTTGAATTTGGATGCGCGGTTGAGTTACATACTCCCCGTCTCCCCCTTTTGTAAGATTTTATAAATATTGATTCGGCCTCTATCCTAAACAAAAACAACAACAGGTTCAGTTAATGCGTAATCATATACTTAATGGTAACAGAACCCTTCCCTCCCAATCTCTGTAGTTAATATAGAATTAGAATGTCAAGAGTAGGGCTGACCGACGCAGTGCCCAACACACGGACATTCCCCGTCCCCCACCCCCAAATTCTGATTTGGCACTGCCAGAAGTGCCATGAGGGTATGGTGTGCTAGGTTTACAGGTCATTATGACAGAGTGCACTCGATTTATTTGTGCGCTCGATGTACGTGCGCTCGTGCCATGTAACCCACATGAAAATAGTGATCCAACTGACTCATGTTCCCTAGAGACCCATGATCCATTCCATCTCTTACCCACGGATGTACGATAAGTTGTAGATTGGGGCTTGATTAACATCTCTGTAATGTATAACGCAGTAGCAATCCGGACCACTGCACTGTCATTGAGATTGGTGATAATGACCTAGCTGTCGACGCGCCATTAAGCTTCAAATTCCCCCCCCCCTCCCCGGTCCCAAGGATATAGTAAATTTTGCTTTTTATTGCATATTAACGGTTATTTGTTCATAGATGAAGCCATAAACAAATGACAAATTCTTTTCTTCAAATCTGACAGCTCTTTTCGAAATTTTAAGCGTCCTAATAAATGCTAATAAACCGTTCTGAAATTGTTTAATAATCCTTGAATTACAATGACCTTTTTTCTACTTCATGACGTGGTTAATACCAATGTTATTACTTACAAACTATAGCAGAAATACTGGCAAACACAGTGTTATTTTTTTCCTGGAATCATCATGGCTAGAAAAATGTTTGGCCCTAATTTAAGTCTACGTCAGGTTATTTTGTCTTACGCATAACTCGTAACTTTCGCCGACGTTGTATGTTTTCAGAAGATGCAACGAAAGCTACGTAAAGTGGTATGTGGAACAGGTCCTTTGGAATATTCGCCAAGGTTTCCATGTTCGGGATTCACACGGATACTTCCAAATGCAAGAAGAAGAAAATATAAATAAAAGTATTTTTTCTTGCTCATTCCTTAGAAAAATCATTTTCTCTTTTTGTCTTGTGTTCAAACCCGGGTTCGATCCTGGTGATGAAAGTGTATATGTACGGGTTTTTCTCCGGTTGTTTCCCGCCCGTTGTACGAGGTTTCCTCTGGGTGCTTCGGTTTCCTCCCTCAAGCGACAAAAAATAACTGTCATAATAGTGGTACCTTTTCCAGTTAATGTCTGCCTCTGGGAATTTGGGTGGGTGGATGCCCCATGCATCGCCTCTATATATTATTATTATTTTGTTTATAACTAGCTGTACCCCTGGCGTAATATACGCCGGCTAGCTGGTTCCCGCATACCTGACCGTAACACTGTAGTGGGCCCCGGTTTCCTCTAATGTGTGGTCTGAATATCCCCACCTCTGCTCCCTCTTTGATCCCCTGCTGATTTGTGTTATGGAAGTAAATGTTTATTTTCAATGGAGGATATTTCTCTGTTCTGATACCAAGCCCAACAAACCCAACAACGGTTGTGCATGCTGTGATTGTTACTCAACCAACTTTGAAACTCTTCCAAGTCGGCTTTCAAGAGCTAGCTTTATTAATGCAATATGTCGATAGGCCACATCTGTTTGTTTGACATTGTCGGTCGCTCACCCTCTTTCATTATACACCCTCTTTCATTGTAGTGCATAATAATGATGAATTTGCTTGCCGAACCTAAGCGTATTATTAACACTGGCGAGTGTTAGTAAGGGTCGACCTAGAACCACTGTGTTAAACTCTCAACTTTGAGAGCTTATAACTCCGTCAAAAGTAAACATCTTTAAACCAAATTTGGAATCTAGCCTTGACTAGTCAAGGCCTGTCTACAGTCCAAAAATTATGAAATTCGGTCAAGCCAAACCCGTGATGCAGACAGGGGCCAAATAGACAACTCCTTGTTCTGCTTCTTTTTATTGTTGTTGTTGTTGTTGTTCTGGGGATACTTTCGTCTGTCCTCTCTACAGGTCAAACCATTTGTCCTATAAAGCTGGTTCTTACCTCATTTTACAGGTATTGCTCTGTAGATGTGCCCTTTTCATAAGGCCTTTTCTGATTGGTCAAGTGGTTCAGGGGTTACGGAGCTCTAAACCATCAGATTGATTGTTTTACATTGTTTTAAACATTGTTATTATGCAACAATACCAATTAGCAAATGCCAGCTGCAAGACATAGACTGAAGACTAAAGGATTTGTTTCTATTGTTACCATTGGCGATAGCCAGATTAGTAAGGGTCAGCTTAGGGTCTATTATGTTAAACTCTCAGCTTTGACGGTCAACTGCACTGTTTTACAGTTTAGCTGCAATTCTAAAAGTAACACGAATTAATAAACAAAAACGGAACGTTAAGTGTTTAGAGTAAGGATCTAAAAAGTCAAAACCTAGAAGGAACACGGACAAGCTTTGACAGTCAGGGTCTAGGTGTAAAATTTTGTCAGTAAGAGGCTGGTAAGCATTAGACCCTTACTACCTGGTGGCCAGCAATAAACACATTTTGACGAAAAACTGGAAATCCTCTTGCAAAGACCCATGCGATGATCAAGTGGTAGTATGGTTATACGTTTCCTGCTTTGCTTTACATTGAAAATTATTTTTCAATTTAGTAACATGCCAGCATATTCGTAGCAGACAGCATTATGGTAAACCTCTACCATAAATCTACGAAATATAATAAAAAATTCTAAAGCATCAAAAGACAAAATGCCAAACTTCACAAGAAAATTGTGTTATTAAAGTTCCATAACAATATTCTAAGAACAAAGAAAACCTGCTACAACTGTACATACTAAGCGTTCTGTCCGAATAGACTAGACTAAGCTAACCACCGGGTAGTAAGGGTCTAATGCTTACCAGCCTCTTACTGACAAAATTTTCAACCTAGACCCTGACTGTCAAAACTTGTCCGTGTTCCTTCTAGGTTTTGACTTTTAGATCCTTACTCTAAACATTTAACGTTCCGTTTTTGTTTATTAATATATATAGATACCTAATGTATCTCCTCTATTAAGAATAAGTAAAAATCTACACAACTGTATCTCCATTCCAGGAATGTGTTACATACTGTTGCTTGGACGAGAAAGCGATGTACGCACACGACGCCTCTCACACTGTGTGTCTTCCTCTTCGTCTATATATAATGCAGGATGAAGCACTTCAAAATGGTTGACGCAGCGGACTGCGATAGAAAGCAAGACGGAAAGTAGAAACGCGCAAAGAGAGCGAGAGAGAGAGGACTTTGAACGCATAAGGGCGTAGCATTGTGAGTGAGGTGATTCCGTCTTGGCGAAGAAGCAGAAGAGGAAGAAGAAAAGGAGGAAAGCAAGCAAGCGCGTGCCGTTCCGTGCCCTCAAAGAATACGCGTCAGCGAAATGAAATTGAAATTTGCTTGCATTGTAGGGCGACACCCATGAAAACTTTGAGTGTTCCCTCATGCGAAACATTGACGCATTAAAGGTTCCCAAATTGCAGCTTTTTTCCACTGTTGGAGCCCCCTCACTCTGCTCCAAATACCAACGGCAACGGAAAGGGAAGGGCGCTGGCGTTTCGACTGGCATTGCTCGCGCCGTCGTGGTGCGTTCCATCCCGAATTCCTGTTCGTCTTCTTTATTTTCCTTCGGTTTCCATCCATCCGACCAGCATTCGTCCGGCATTTTTTTTTTTTCAGGCAATCGCCTCGGTCGATTCTATCGTCTTGCCTTACCTCTTGCCTCTCTCTCTCTCTTGGATGAGTGTATAAAATTCTAATGGACCCTGATGATGCCGCCGACGATGAGGACGGAAGCAGAGCATGATGCAGTATGGCAATCGTAGAAATCTTTTTGAAAGGAAGAAAATAATAATCTCCCCACCACTCAACCAACCAGGTCTTTGGTGGCTTCATTAGGCTCCCCTTCAGCCCATCACCACGTTTTCCCCATCTCCATACTTCTACAGACACCAGAAGTAAAATACGTGCCTCAGATTCCGTTCCTTCATATGCGTGAGTGGCGCAAGAATGGAGCTCCCGTGCTCACGCACAAAATGCAAAAGACGATAGTTTTACCGAGATTTGCTTTCTCGCCAAGGTATTTTCGGTAGTGTTGTGTGTAAAGAGTATAATTTTTTTCATCACTGTCATTTTCACACGCAAAGTGCTACATTCCTTTTAGGAACTCATTCATAAAATAAATGTGTCACATATCTTTTATTCTCTAAACACATCCCCATATACTAATTTTCTACTAAAGCTTGTGGCACACTACTCCGTTCCGTTTCGACGACTGACGGCAACGGATGGTCCAGCGCACATTGCTTCCGTCGCTAAACGTTTCAGTGGGCTCCGCTGAGCTTTTAAATTTGATTGCGCCCAAATTGGCAATGTAAATAAAGAAGGGCATGTAGTGACCTTGAGTAAGTAATTGAACAGAAAGTCGTAGTAAATTAGGGATTAATTCTTTACGCTCGTAAAAGCCCATAAGGCAACTGAAATAGGTTAGCATCTATATTTAGTATAGGAAAGGTGTTGTTCGCAGGCGCGTGGAGGACGACGACGGCCGTGGACTGACGGCAGGTGCTTACCCTTCTCCGATGCAAGACTACCTATATTTAAAAGACTTAACCCTAGGTTTCACGTAGCATGCTAGACGCGTCGTCCAAGCGTTGCAATGAACTGAAAGCACGAAGAACGAAAAACCCCAATCGTAGCATTGATTAGTGTATGCGAGATGCACAAAAACGTGATATCTTTTCATTATTAGATTTACCGGTGTTGTACCGCAATATTTTACGGTAATGGTGACTATATTCTTGAAGTCTTCGGACGATTTACTGCTACGTCAAAGGATCGTTTAACACATTTTTAATGAGAATTGAAAACGCCGCAGTGTATCATACAGTACAATACACACGTACCTTAGTTGTTTTGTGCTTGAAATTCATGAAATTAAACCTCCGGAGGCTTTGTTTTCTCGTCGAGTGAAAAAAGAGGTACGTAGCATGAAGCCATTGTTGTTAAATTTTAATAATTTGGTGTCAATGCAGTGTTTTAAGTTTAAAATCCGCCTATCGCGTGTCACACGTACCTTTCACAGTTCAGTCCGCATGTTAGAGCAGTTTATTTTTGGGGTGTAAGTAGCGCGACTGGTGGCAGAATCGGTGGCTAACTGGACGACGCGTCGAATTTCTAACGTTAAGCCTTTACATCCAGGTAGCCTTGTCCGATGCCATCAGTTTTTGACAGAAAGGATTCTGCCTCGGCAATCCCGTCCGTCAGCCGAAAGGTCGTCACGGAACGGGACGGAGCAGTATACGCGGCTCCTCCAATTTACATGCTTTTAATCCGAACAGAAATTTGACGGCCTGCGCCGTGACGTGACGGAACGGAGTAGTGTTCTACAAGCTTTACGGATGCAGTTCGAAAATTGTTCAAGTGTTGGACATCACCTACGAAACTACTTCGTATAGACACAGTCATGTCTGACTAGGTTCTTTGATAATGACAAGTACTCTTTCACAGGGCCGTACCCAGCACCCCCGCAGCCCCCGCACGTGCGGGGGTTTTCTTCAGGCCGAGCAGCACGAAGCGCGACGAGGCCGTTATAGTGGCCTACAATAGATAGAGTTTTGTTTACAAACTCGAAATTACATCCAGAAAAGTACGCAACGTAAAAAGGTGGTAAAGGTTTCAAATGAAAGTTTATGCTTTCCGAATCAGGTAAAAAAATCTTAAAATTCCAAACAAAGAAAAATAAAGCTTACATTTTGGAATATAATATCAATAAAATTTTACGCCGGACATGAAATTGGCTAAAATATTTTAAAAAGCCTGCTTCAGAAGCCCTTTTGGAAATGCAGAAACGGTAATCAACAATAAAATGCTGATTGTTAATAAAAAAAAAATGTTGATTACTGCGTTAAAACATTTTGTTTTTAAGCCCAGGTATGGTTGGTTACATTATGCACAACGAAAGAAAAGAAAATTCATTGGGAAATGAGATTTTTTTTCCTTGGGTTGGGGGGAAGGGGGAGGCGCTTCATCTTAATTCTGGTGCGGGGGTATAAAAAAATTACTGGCTACGGCCCTGCTCTTTCACCTGTAGTATACGGTAATGGTCTACGTAGCGAAATTACAACTGATAACCTCATAGTCATGGCGTTCGGAGACAAAATCAAAATTACGGTAAATGATTGCCAAGGGCGGACACAAATTGATCAGCATTTTTAGATAACTGAAGTAACCAATACAGATGCATCGTTATTAGACTACATAAAACTTGAAAGGGATTATATTTTACCTATTCAGCGTAAGCTCATTAGAGCATGGAAACCAAAAATGTTTCAGGTTTAAAACCAATCAATACTCCTAACTGCTACAAAAATGCAACAAGATCAAACGTGTTGCACAATTTTTTTTTTCATATTAAAAATTATGGCAACAAAAAAAAAAAAAACATTAAAATTAATTGGTGGACAGTTATCGTTTTGTATTTTATTTTATTTTATGCAAATTGATTGGCTTTGAAATTGCGGGTCCATGATCTGATACGTGTAGGTTGACTATTCATGTAACCTTTATTTTTTACCGTTTGTTTTAATAATGGAGCCTCTTTACATTTAAAAAAGCTTACGCTATTTACTGTCATTGTTATCTTAGAAAGCACCCAATTTTAATTTAGTCCAATATCTGAGCAGTGAAATGAGTTATTTCTAAAACGTTTAGCAGTGTGTGAAGCGATGTAGCGAGCTACACACTACAAGAAAATTTATAAAGCGGAGACAAAGGTAACAGTACAGTAAGGAAAAATAAATCATTTCCCAGTTAAATCTAGTAATATAGTTACTGAGTCCCTCTAGGACTCGGTAACTTTAAATAAACCTGAAATATTTACACCTGAAAGATTTTTGGTTTCCATGTTCTGATGCGCCTATACGCTGTGTAGGCTAGGTGAAATATATTACCTTTCATGTTTTTATGTAATAACGATACATATGTATTGCTTATTTCAGTATCTAAAAATCCTGATCAATTTTTTGCCCGCTATTGGCAATCATTTAATTTTGATTTTCCACTACCGTACTAAAATATAAGCTACTCGGGCAAAAAACAAAAATTTTAACTCATTTTAACTTTGTCTAGCCAATCATGTGTAAAAAAAACCCAACTAATTGGTCTATAGGTTCTCGACTTTTTTTTACATGCCACGGTACCACGTACCGCATCTCTTTGACGCACAGGAACTTGCTCCGTGGTGGAGATGCGCCAGTGTGCACCTGTTGCCATGCATCACGAACAGTTGAACATCTTGGTCGAGTATCACGCATTACAGGTACCCCGTGTCTGTTACCGGATACGCTGAATGCTTCCAGAAATCCTGGGTGACAATCCATGAAATCTGCCGATGGTCATATGATTATTGAAAGTAATCAGGTTCTGTAGCTTGCTTTTTTTATTTAGTACCTTTTCTGTTAGTTAAATAAATGTCTACCAAAAATCTCATTTTGTCTGTCATTCTTCATGACTCTAGCCGCATTTTGTCTTAAGCCCTAACCAGACTGGCTGCTCGCGGCTGCTCGCCGACGTAGTATGGTGTAAAAAAGACTTCAATATTCGTCCTTAACGCAACACCAACCACACGAATGCTGCAATGTTGACCTTGTAGGCACGTAGTTGCGCATAGCTTCGCACGAAATTTTCTTCTGTCTGGAGAGGTCTTTAATCCAATAAACGTCAGCCAAAACCTGTTTTTGCCTTGCGTTTATTATACGTGAGGTTTTAGCCACCTGCTTAGTTTGTGCTGTGTTTTCCTTATAGACAATTGTTTGTAGTTTTAATGCTGTGTACAGTAATGTTGCCCATAATTTGGCTAGATTTATCAAAGTATCGGTTCGAATAACCAGCGTGTTGAAGTTTCATTCTTTTCATATCCTTCTTTCCGTGTGTTGAAGAACATTATCGACCTGAATACGACTGAAACATGACGGCAGATTTGTTCAGGCAGAGGTTTTCTAAATTACGAAGCATGCTCCCACTAACTAAATTAGCCGTTAATGTTTTAACTATTTTCAGTATAGATCTCTTCAGCGCGATCGTGCTGTCTCTTTCCATCAAAAAATGTTTTACTTATCGTCTTCAACTTCAACACCAAATGCCTATTTGTGACATGTTCCTTCCGATACCGCCACATATTTATATATACAGATAGAAACATTTTTTAAACTTCGATGGTAAACATCTTCCTCAGCTCAAAAGAAAACAAAAATAAAAAAAAAAACTATACAGAGGAGCGATGGAATGATCTAAAGAAGCTCAAGCTTTTTCGTGCAAACGGGACAGCATCATTTGGTTTTTGGCGACACAAAATAAGTAAGTGAAGCAGCCAGGGCAACAGCATCAACAAGGCGGATGTGGTGCTATTCACGTTAACGAGCGAGCGAACTTGAAAGTAATGGAAGTGAAAGATGAGAGTTGACAGAGATAAAATATGAGAAGGTCGTCGAAAAAAAAAGGGCGAAAAAATGACATTTGGTGGAAGCACAAGATCTATAACTCACAAACAATATCGCTTAAAGCAGAAAAGTTTTATACGGACTATTGCAAAGTGCACCCATTTTCCTCAAATCGACATTTTTCTCTTCAGCATGAAACGAAATTTAAATGTGATTACTGACCCGAGTATTTGGTCGCTGAGTAGGAAAGGTAAGAGGGCGTATACATGCCAATCTAAGTATCCTGCCCGTCGTTGTGTCGTTTAGCGAGTTCACGAAATGTTTATATGCAATTTAGCGTGAAATGGTGCATGGACAATACCGAAAATCTATGGATTGGCTGCATTATTTTAACGACTCTATCCATCGCAGTCATTGCGTTTGAAACGTTCACTTCCGAAACGAAATGTCAGTTACCAAGAATTGTTCGTATTTTTTTTTTGTATTTCTCGCTTTAAATGGGAAAGCTGAACGGCAGTAACCATAAGCCTAGACATTATCACAACCAAAAAAAAAACAACAGTGATTGCGAAATAATGTGTAGAAGGTACGTAGCATTTCTGTTGATGTATTTTAGAAATCAAAAGAACGAAACAGCAGTATGGTATAGGCTGGCACACGTACACTATCCATGAACTTCAAAAATTATTCGCTTGTCGCTTTTGAGAGAATGTTGAACGATGATGTTACCTTGAATGTATTATAAATCGTGCAAACGTTCGTGATGACTGCTAATGTTATAAAAGCAGTTAATGCAGTTAATGTTATTAAAGCATTTTTAAACATTTATATCTTACTTACTATACTTCATCGATCTGGATGAAATTTGTCACAATGACAGAATTATCAGTGGATTCATAAGGGTAGACTTAAAAATCGACTAAATCGTGGTAAACTAATATGTTATTTTGAGGACTTCTTTGACTACTGCTTATTATTCTTCTTCCACTCAGAACTAAAAAAAAAAAAGTATGCGGCCGATAATTTCCAAATTAACTACATATTCGAAAGGATTAAAGACGGGAAAGCCAAAGGCTCACAAGAGATAACTAAATACAGATGCAAACCTATGTACGTTGCCTTTTGGACTTGTATGTCAGACTGCCTGAGCGGGGAATCGAACCCAGGACCTTTGAAACCAAAGGCCAAGGTCCTACCGCTAACCAGACTGACACGGCCAAAAGGAAACGTCCATAGGCAGCATTTAACACGTGCGTATGTACATAGTGCAAGGTAAATAGGTTTGCATCTGTATTTAGTTATCTCTTGTGAGCCTTTGGCTTTCCCGTCTTTAATCATTATTTCACGTTTAAGTGTTCCATTCGTTTCACTTGAAGGATGGCGCGGCAAACAAGCGTCCCTCCAGTGGCGATTGGAAAGTGTTTGTTTATATGTATACACGTACACACCCCCTGTATATGCACGTGTTAAATGCTGCCTATGGATGTTTCCTTTTGGCCGTGTCAGAATGGCTCAGCGGTAGGACCTTGGCCTTTGGTTCCAAAGGTCCTGGGTTCGATTCCCCGCTCACATATAAGGCAGTCTGACATTTAAGTCCAAAAGGCAATGTAAATAGGTTTGCATCTGTATTTAGTTATTCGAAAGGAAATGCTCAGGAACAGTTCACTATTCATGTTGTTAATCTGACTTCAACGAGAGAGGGGTGAGATACTGACTTTTAAGTCCCTGTGTTAATTGTTTCCTATTATACATGAGAGCATTGTTCTAACCCAACATAACACCACTTAGGTTAAGTTAGCGTAGGCTGAGCGTTCGGTATTTTGTAGTCCAACTAGGCTCAAGTAAGAATAAAGAATAAAGAACACCAGCTTTTAGCATGCACTATCAATTGTTGGGATAAGAATGCCCAACCAAGGTTCGGAATTGTGCAACAGTTTACTAACACGCCCAACTTTCCGTCTATGAAAAACTAGTACTTATAAAGCCGATAAAATCATACACAACAAAAAACGTGAGAATGATTGCGTGAATACATCGTTTTAGCACCTCCAAAATAATTGTATGATATGTCGTTGGGGCTTTGGGCCAGGGCCCCCGTAATAAAAATCACTCAATCAAATGACAAACAAAAAGCAAGCACTTGAACTCATACGTAAGCATAAAATTAAGCCAAAAGAGTGCACACACGAAGTAATAAATTAGCTCGACGTTTCGTGTTTGCCCAAACCCGTTTTCAAGAGTTTTTTTTTTTTTTTATAAATTTTGACGAGCCTTATGTCAGCCGAAGCAATTAATGCTTGTATGGCTGAACCGGCTCAAATTTGAACATTACCTGATTTTTTTTAGAGAAGAAGAAATCTGGTAAAGGAAGATGCCGGCCCGGGGATTCGATCCGGGAAACCTCCGATCATCGTACGGGGCCGAAAGATTGTCCACAATTAACCAGAATACATCCCATAGCCGCTGAAGGAGCATGGTAGCCTCTCACGCTACCCTGGCGGGGACTTTGCCAAGGTTCCCTTTCCAGGGGTTCGACCAGATCCGCAAACCTCCAGCAACCAGGCTGAGCTCTCGCAACGCTCAGCCACGATGACCACGAATACCACGAATGTTTCTGAGTGGCAGACAGAACTAATTGCCAGGACATTAAGTCAAATTCGGCCAAAACCGAACAGCAAGTAACAGAATTAAAATTTTAATTTAATAGGCACCTCAAGTGTGCAGTTGGCTGGCACACGTATCCACATTCACCACCAGGGGACAGCTCAGCATCAACATATAAATATTACTCTGCAGCTAGCCTTCCTCACTTCATTTGTGCAAAGTTGAGGTCCCTCTCATTTTAAATTTTAATTCTTTTAGTTGCTGTTTGGTTTTGCCCAAAATTTAACTTAAATTTCGTGGTAGTTCTGTCTGCCACTTATGGGCATTTGTGGTTTCCTATTGAATTGTTAATGTGACCTTTGCCAACTTAGCAATTTTATTTGCACTTGAAAAAAAAAAATAGTTTGGGTAAAGTCGGAACGTCGAGTTAATTTTTAATTTCATGTTTGCACTTTCTGGCTTCATTTTATGCTTGCAAGCTAAAAGCAAACAAAACTAAAAAAAAAAAAAAAAAAAAAAAAAGTATCATATTTAAAAGAACATTAATTATTGTAACAGTTGATTGGTAAGTTTTGAGCTAAGACTTAAGAAGAGAAAGATGGAATATTTTTACATTGATGGCGTCACAATAGGGGCTGCTGCATGATGTTGGTAAGTTGCTTGTCTGATGGGTGAACCTCTGATGGATGTACATACTTCTCCACTAGATGCTGTGCATACGACTGAGTTTTAGATTTTAAAAAGCTTAGACTAAAGTTATTATCATATCAAAAACCAAAACTGATAAAAGGTACCGCCAAGTTCGGCCCTTCAAAGGAGTGATATCAACCCACCAAATCATTCGCCAAGTTAATAACACCGACTTATAAGGTTAAATGAAAACTAGAACATTGCTACTTTCGATAGCAATGTTGAAGTTTTCATTTAACGTCCAAAGTATTATTCGGTGCGATTAAGTTGGCGAATGTTTTGGTGTGTTGATATCACTCCTTTGAAGGGTCGAACCTTGCGGAACTTGGCGTTCCCCTTTACCAATTTTGGTTTACGTCCGAGTTCAAAAGCTTACCAAACCATTGTAACATTGTAAATGTGTTTTTTTCTACCTTTATAGTGACCACCTCCACTTAGAAACCGTAAAATACAATACCGCAAAACATTGCATGTTACTTTAAAGCGCGGCTGCACCTAATAATGAATGAGGTGTAGTAAAACCATAAGAAAGTCTGTGAAGTGAGGGGATTTTAGTTCTACATGTAGTCAGGTACAATGAGGCTTAACGGTGCGTCGACAGCAAGGTCATTAGCGCCAACCTCAGTCACAGTCCACTGGTCCGGGTTGCCACTGAGCCACACATTACAGAGGTTGTAAACAAACCCCAATTATAGATCCTGTCATAGATCTGTACCTCCTCCTCATGCTTGGTTCCTTTCTTTTGTATGTTTTGGTTACCTCTGACTACCGCGAAATAACTAAGTATTATGGGTGATGGAAGTTTCTGGAAGGTTCCAGTAGCAGGAAATGAACCTACAAGATATAAATATGCCCACCTACAAAGATTAAAAATGTAAGACTCAAGGCCTTCGGCCCCAGCAAACATGCAAGGCCACAAGAATTGCAACACTTGTATGTCCTTGTATGTCATTTGGACAAGTTACGTAATTTGTAAAGGTGAAAGAGGTTCGTCTTTTTTCAGTTTAAATTGGTGGGTCAACAAAAATTGATCGTCAATTAGTCTTCAATAACAAATTTGTTCTTGTTTTCTTCATTTCGAATTCGGTGCAAGGATAAGACTGCCATTGCCGGTCTCAGATATTAATATAGCCACACTCCTTTGATTCTTAAAACCTACTCCGGCCACACTTCCTTGATTAATAGAACCTTCTCCAGTCAAATCTCCTTGATTTGTGGAACCCGCTCCGGTCCCACTTTCTTTATGTATGGAACCTGCTCTGGTCATACTTTATTGATGTATGGGCTCTGGTCACACTTTCTTGATGTATGGAACCCGCTCCAACCACACTTCCTTTATGTATGAAACCTGCTCCAGTCACACCTCCTTGATTTATAGAACCTGCTCCGGTCACACCTCCTTGATTTAT
>JAHWFP010018714.1:0-14399 GCA_023313725.1 Lithobius niger
GCTCCTGCTTATTTCTATGGCTTTAAAAGGCAAACATTTAACAGAGACAAGCAGTGTAGTATAAGCCTAGTTTATTTATTAGCGTTGTGAAAACTGGTAATAAAGGTGGGAAAACGTGCGCTTTAAAATGTAATTGTTTAGAATGGTTGGGCGTCACTACGTCAATGCCAAGGTTCTCTTTTATGAATAGTTAGTTATACACGTGAAGGTTAACCTTTTCCAAACGGGAATTTCCACTTTGCAGAATCTCGTTTCTCAGAATCAAAATATTCTTCAAAAATGTAATATTACAGAAGTTAAAGAGTCATGCCTTATTGTTAGTAATTTTTGATTTGTTGATGTGATTTCTGATGTTATGTGTTTAGCCGCTGCGAGCGTGGCAGCGCAAGCGAGGCACGTAATTTGAAAAAAAAATCATTTTGTAAAATGGGATTCTGCAAAATGGGTGGTTGTCTATAAATGTCTGACCATTATCATGCTATAAATGTTCGTGTTTAAATATTTTAAATGTTTCGGGTGCCTAAACTTTCGTGAACGATATTTGGCGAAACGGGATTTGGCGAAACGGGACTGGCCCCTGAAGCAAAAGCTGTTAATCTGCTTTCTTTTTGGCGAAACGGGACGTAACCACAGGGGAGTAATGAAGTTGAATTTAAGTTGCAAGGCCAAGTCACAAAGATGACGGATTAAGTAAATGAAGGATGTAAGCATTATCACTCCGTTGTAGCAAAACAGGTATTTTTAATTCTATAAAAATTTTAATTTAAAGTAACACAATTTTATGGTAAAAAAAATGAACATCACACAAACAATTAAAGCATATAAGTTCCATTATTAGTCGCTTTATAAATCTAAACTTTATTTACTGTCTATAAATTCAAACTACTTTCCGACTGTGTTTGCGTAACCCTACTCGGTATGTAGTGCTTGTGATGCTTTTTTCCACTTCTGCCGATGTAGTGAAAATGTAATTTAGTGCGAAACTAGTCACAACAGGAAGAGCACAGAGCTAAACGAAAGATAAAGGAGTGTCCGATTTCAAATTACTTTGTTTGATTGTCAACGAAACGCCAACTGAAGTCGCCTGGTGGTTAGTTTGTTTTTGCTATGGTTATCGCCGAAATTTGTACAGAACAAAACTTGGTAAGCTTTCCTTCCAAGTTTTCGTCAGTTGAAGTCTATACCAATTAACTCCATAAAAACCGAGCATAGAATCAATTGAAGATTAAGTTACCGGTTTGTTTTGCTAGTAGCTCTTTTCCTCTTTTTCAGTACTCAGTTAATTCTCAGTTAATTCAGGAACGTCAGCTAAATCTTAGACCATTTGAAAAGTAAGCAACAATACTTTTCAAACCTAAATTTTCAGTGTTAGCTAGCGCTAATTTAATAATATTTTTTAAAAAAATTAATTCATCAGGGAATTTAATTTGTAAATAAAATGTATAAAAAAAACTGAATTTTGGTAACAATTAGGTTTTACGACCTCTCATGCTAAAGAATTTTTACGAACAGCATCCGAAATTTGCTAAACAATGCGTTGCAAACGTATCTCGGAAGGCCGAAAATAGGTTCTCAAATAGCGTAAAATGCTTCAGCTTCCGGGGCCCGCTGGGGAGCTAACAGCGCTCACCGTGACCCCCTAGCTGGATTCGCCGGGCTTCTGCTAAGGTAGCACATATTTTAACAATAAATTTTCATTTTCTTCCCTCCCCCCTCCACTGGAGTTGGTAGGCGCTACTACTATGTCCCCCCCCCCCACTTATAAAAATCAACCCCCTTGCCCCCCCCCCCCCCTCCTCGTTCTAAGGAACCAGCAGGTAAGGAATAGTAAGAGAGAGTGATGAGGGCAGATCCTTCTGAATAAACCCTTGAAGATGGAAGGCACACAAAAACATGTCAAAATAAATCAAACCAAGATAAAGAGCACACACTTGCACTGGTATAGTGGATCATCCAGAGTAATCACATCTCCGGGCTCGAATCAAAACGGCAAAAAGCAGAAGCTTTCCGAGGGCCAAAAACACGTTTACTTTCTATAATTTTAATTTGATTTAATTTAATAACAACATCAGTTACTATTTCCTAAGAGGAGGCAAACTTGTACGTGAAGTGAACAATAATTATTATTATTACTGTTATAATCACATCCTTGTAATATGGTAAAACTTCGTTTCAGCGAGTCGAATCGTCGAATTGTCAATGATAGTCGAATCGTGGAAATGGCGATTTGGCAAATCCGCGATGGCATGAAATATGAAGAAAACAAAACAGTGCATGGGCGAGAGGAAGACGAGATGTTTGGCGAATTGGCGATTGAAAGGCAAATGGTTGGCAATAGGTCAGCGATTGGTTGGGAGTCAAGGCCTAGCGAGTTAAGAGAAGTTATAATTAAGCCATTAAGAAACCTACATTTAAACCACTGCCATATGTCTACTAAACGGGAGGGGGGGGGGGGAGAGGGGGGAGACATGTGGAGATTTTTAAAACATTTGAATAAAATTTTACTCAACCCCCGATGCATGGGTCAATCAGATTTCGCCATCGGGGTGAGCATTATCAGATCGTTTGTTGTGCCCCTGACAGATTACACGGAGTGCACAAAGTTAGCGGTGTGCAAGTTAACACCACTCTTTATGAAGGATTAGCAAACGCACCCAAATCGACATATGCTTTAGCCTGTTGCTGCACAGCAACGTATTTTGAGGTAGTGGTGTTCAAAATAACATCATAATCGCGCCCTATGCGCCCGAGTGGTTAAAATGAGAAAACTCTGAGAAAAACTCTAAAATTCCAGCGTTACCTGGTTGATTTTGGTTTCTATTGCTTTCATGAAAATATACATTACCTAATTTTTAGCATTCTCCTTCTCAATGCTGTTTATATACGGAGAATTAACGCGAAGAGATCTCTCCATCTACTGCGCAGCTTTCATCTTATCAATACCAGAGCAGAGCGTTCTATCTCATCTTTTCGTCCTCACAGTGCTCTGATGGCGACAGGAAGGGAGGAGGGTGGGATTTAGATAATGTATATTTTCGTGAAAGCAATAGAAACCAAAATCAACCAGGTAATACTGGAATTTTGGAGTTTCTAGTTGCCATGAAAATATACATTACCTAATTTTTAGCATTCCACAGACTTTGTCAAAGGCGGCGGGCGCCATCTTGACGAAGCTCTCTAGGGTAGTGGGCGGACCCCCAAAATCCGAAGAAGGCGAGTGCCAGCAGGGGGGTTACAGCATACGACGGGCTGCAATAAAAGGCCCGAGCCGGTAGATACCATCAGCATGATGAGACATGTCTCCGAGATGGTGTGAGGTGACGACTGAAGGTGTCTCCAGGAAACGGCTTCCATAAGTTCGGTAATGGGTATGTTACCATGGAGTGCCCAAGAGGCCGAATATCCCGCAGTTCAAGGGCGGTGACACTGATACCCTGATCAACACAACTTATGTCGAGTGCAGTATAAGCATGAACGATAACAGTCTTGATCCTAGTGGAGATCGTGTGTGACAAAGTTTCCTCAAGGAGTCAGACGAGAGTAGCCACTCGTGTAGTTGCAGCGATTGTGGGTGGCGGTGTAGTATTGTCCCGTTGCGCTGTGTCAACAGGTCGGAACGGAAGGGAACATGGGAGATTGATGAGGAGATCGAGGAGCGTCGGGAACATGCTGCTGCCAGCCAATCTGGTGCGATCAAGAGGAACTGCTCCGTGGTTGTCGCTATTTTGCGCAAGACGAGGGGCAGCAGCCGGGGTGGGGAAAAGACATATGCAAAGAGGTGGCGCCAGTCCAGTGTTAGCGAGTCGACTGCCCAAGCTCGGGAATCCGGATGTGGACTGACGAAGAGGAGAAGTCTGGCATTAAACCTTGTGATGAATAGGTCCATCATGAGTTTTCCCCAAATCTGAACAAGGTGTTGCAGATGGAGGAGTGCAAGGTCCATTCGCCGGTCGGGGAAACGCAACGGGATAGTGAATCGGCCACAACATTGCGGTTCACCGGAATATGTAGAGGAAGCAGGGAAGTGTGAAGCATAATGCAGAGGCGGAAGATGCTTGATGTCAGAAGATGCTGGGATCGGAAGCGTGTTTCCCCTCCCTTCCGCAGGTATGCTGCAGCTGTTGTGTTGCCGATGTGGACTTGCACAGTTCGACCTGAGACTAGATGTTGAACATGGTGGAGGCCGAGAAAACAGCTCGAAGTTCGAGGAGGGTGATGTGGTTGGAGGTGTCCGGGTCCCATGTCCCCGAATTTGTGTAATTGCCGATGTGGGATCCCCACCCTTGACGGGAGGCGTCCGTGAAAAAGTGAAGATCTGGACTTAGTTTTTGTAACGGAGCTCTTGCTGTGAGGTGAAGAACATCCATCCACCATTTGAGTTTTTGAAAATGAGAACTCCCGGGTGAGGGAACGCGGAGGGAGGAGAAGGCCCGACTCTGGATCGCCTGATTCGTTCGTTCGTAAATAATGGAGAGGGCGAGGAAGCCAACGGCCGTAAGCAACGAGATCGTCCAGGGAATCGATAGTGCCGATAACAGAGTCAAAGTCGCGGAGAGAGTACTGGGGTTGTTGAAGGAATGAACAGGCGGAATGAAGAAAACTGGAGATTTGATCGGAGGACGGCGTGATGGTGCTTTGTAGAAGATCGAAGAATACTCCGAGGAACGTAAACACTTGAGCTGGTTGGAACAGGGACTTGGGGACGTCGATGCCCCACCCCAATCTTGTTAAAAGAGATGTGACGATGCTAAGATTGCAAAGGAGTGAGGAACTGTTTTGGTATGGAAGTAGCCAGTCATCGACGAACGCATGAACGCGAATGCCATGCTGTTGGAGGAACACAAGGGCTGGTCGAAGGACTAACACGAAGATTCGAGGGGCTGCACTTAGCCCAAACGGAAGGCAAAGGAATTCGTTAACGGATCATGCAAGGACGAAACGGAATAGGTGCCGGACAGAAGCATTCAGCGGAATGTGGAGGTAAGCGTCCGCAAGATCTAAAGAAATTGTCCAATCGCGAGGTAGCAGGGAATGGCGGATCGATTCTGCCGCTTACATCTGAAAATGTGGGTTTTTGATGAAACGATTGAGAGAGATGGCGGAGATTGAAAATAAGCTGGGATCATCCGGACTTCTTGGGGCAAAAAAAAAATGCTGCTGTAAAATCCTGGATGCACCGGACTGGGAACAAAGCAGATAGCTTGCTTGTGAAGGAGGCCTTGTATTCTGCAATAAGGGCGGGAGACGGAGGAAGATCCACTTTCTAAGGTGGGAGATGCAGAGGAGGGGGGTGAAGAAAGTCCGGTCGAAACCCTTCGGACACTATGGAAAGGATGGTGGGGTCGGAAGTGATGGTTTTCCAGGCCGATGTGAAGAAGCGCAGATGGCCGCCCGCAGGTTGTGGAAATGGGGGAATGTCAGTATCCAGAACGGCCACGGTGGCGTGGCCCGGGAGAGGCTTACCGGCGTCTACAGTCTGGAGTGTTTGAACGACCGGAGGAACGGCCGTGTCCGCGGCCTTGGTTGTTGGTACAAAAGGGGGAAGGAGGCTTACGGATCGTCTCAGGATGAGTATTGTCGGATTTGGGAGGAGGCTGGCCGTCTTTTGGTTGATCGATCCGGGTACCGGAAGAGGAACGGGGACACCGCGAATGATGAGGTCAAATAAGCTTTGGTTTGCGGGATATGACAAGATGTGGAGCGACTTTTGGAATGATGCCCCAGGAACAGAGTTCTGAATCGTGGATTGGAAGATAACAGAGGACATGCCGGGTAGAATCGTGAAGGTTCGGTGTTGTGTTAAGTGCGATCTCATGAAGAAGAAGGGTGGAGTTTAAACAGAACCCTAGTGAACCAGTTCATCGAATGGTACGTTGCAAAGCAGGCTTTCCAAAAAACCTGGTTAATGAGGAACGTCAATTGTCTGGTATTGGAATGCGGAGGATAAACGTAAAGACGTTCACAGAGAGCATTAGCTGCCGTATTCTATACATCGGCTTGGGAGACGGCGCGAAGTCCTAGATGAAGAAGTCGGTCGTTGTCACGAAGTACGAAGACTGGAACGGCAGCACGGCGAGGCGGAAACGAGGCGGAACCAAAATCCATCTTAGCTTCCGTCGTGAGGAACTCTGATTGAGGATAGGTATCAAAGTTTCGTGGATTGGCGGTGCTTTCCCCTGAAGGTGTGAAGAAGGAAGCTTCTTTCCCTAGTCGCGGCAGGGGTGCATCCGTATATAATTCCATGGGAAAACCATTCCTAAGAATAGAACCACCCGTCCGGAGCAGGGTTGTAAGTAACGTAGTGGACTGACTCAAGAGCGGGGGTTGGTGAGGCAGTTGGTCACGTAGGCCGAATCCAAATTCGGTGGAGAGCCCCCGATTCCTGCAAGGTAGGCCAGAATCTGGTGAGGGCTTGTACAGAAAACAGTCGGGAATGATACTTTTCACTGTCTCTAAGAGTTCAGGTAACAGAATTTCCGTTGGGTCGGGCTCGCCTGGGAACGAAGGTCTGCGTTCCCTGGATTGGCTGAACCCTGGGAACGGCTGGAAGAACGGTCGTCTTTGTTAAATAAGGAGAGACGGTCTTTTGGAACGACAGCAAGAGGAACGGAAGGTGGTCGCGGGATCGGAACAGGATCCGGTTGCCGTGGTGTCCTGGGGTGGAATCGGCAAGCCGAGGTCGCTTTGTTGATGTTTCGACCCAGGACTTGGTGATGGCGGACGGTTCTGGTATGCTGGCAGTTTTCGTTTAAAGGTGCGTATAGTAAAATCCATGAGAGCATGAACTTGTTCACGAGAGAGAGGTTCTACCGCATCGGCGGAACACGAGACTGCGGAACACTGGGAGGAACGCGACGATAAATCCAGCGGGGTGATCGTTGGTGATGGCGTTCCTTTACCGTTCCTTGTGGGCCTTGACTTGGAGCTTCAACTTAGAGTAAAGTTCTTTCGCCCAGAGCAATTCCTTAGTCAGGGAATGCAGGTTCATTTCTTGCGACGGCTGACTGCAAGGAATCAGAGACGTAGCAGTAGTATCCACAGGCGGAATGACCGGAACGGTCGCCTCTGAAAGGAACGGGTTAGACAAAGGCGCAGTGGTATAGGACTCTTGACTGGAGTCCAAAACCACCACATTGTCCCCCGGAACGAGGTAGTCTCGAGGAGGAGTGGATGCCGGAGGAACCAAAGGTTCTCTGGGGGCACCCTTTGCACGAGGCTTCATCTTGAGGAGAAATGTTGGGAGCTTTAACAGGACAACCGCACGGGACGGTAGATAGAAAAAAAAATTGGTATTAATATGATGGAGGCTGTGCAGTGGGTAGCGGGACGGAGATATCTCTTCGAGTTAATTCTCTACATATAAACACCATTGAGAAGGAGAATGTTAAAAATTAGGTAATGGATATTTTCATGGCAACTAGAAACGTAAATTTCCAAGGCCCCATGAAGGCAGGCTGAAATTTGTTTCTTTTGCTGAGGAAATATACTATACCTGTAACTTTTTGCATTTATGCTCTCTCTTTGCTTTGACGGTATTAAGTTGCATTAATCCGGCCAGCTTGCCAGCCCAAATGCGCATGTGCAGCCCTCCTTTATAAAAGAGCTTGCTTGAAAGCATTCGCATCTTTTGTTCACTCTTGATCTGTCAGAAGGTGACTCAAGAGGGAAGTGATTTGGTATAGTATATTTCCTTAGCAAAAGAAACAAATTTCAGCCGGCCTTCACGTGGGCTGGCAAATTTACATTTCTTGTTGCTGGAAATATACTATACCCGTCATTTTTTGCATTGACAATTAACCTCGTCCGAATTGGTGGCAGGCATGTTCTGAACGAGTTCCCTAGGATTGCAAGCTGGCATTTCCCATTGGGAATTTGAGATCCCGTGAGTGTTTCGGTATTTTTTTTTTATATACACACAGTTTAGGAAACAGGTTTGAAAATTTCCGTCTAGCTTGTGTGCTGGTGAAGGTTGGGTTCCTTCATGAGTCAGCAATGAGATTCAATGATGTGGTCTGTTCCCTGAGTTGATCTTTTTTCTGGTTACCCTGGTGAGTGATGGGCTTCATCGTTGGTTCAAGCTACTGGATGGATGGTTTGAATGTCGAACAGTGGATTTAGTTTGTTGATTGGATAGGATCAAGAATTTTTTTTTTGATGGAGTACGTTGTTGCCGGGGAGGAAAGCGTTCAATGAGCTGTTAAATGGCCTTGTGGAACAAGGTTTCCACCTTTCCATGTTGAACGTAATGGGCGGGGAGTTTGTTCTTCTTTCCATTGAGAAAGAGCCGTTGTTTTCGTTCGTTCATGAATTCTAGTGTTTAAAATATGGATAGGAGTTCTTTCAACCCCTTTTTTTTTGGTATTGAACATTCACTTGAAAAGTGGGGTTTTTACTTTGAACGGTTTCTTCATAGGCAGGCCCAAGTATCGGGTGATGAGTGATGGTTTTTCACTTATTGGTGCTGCGTTCATTGGTGGAAACCATATGTGTAATATTTTGCACGAAGTCTGCCTGTGCAGTGCATGGCAACGACAAAGCACTGTGGGATGTGTGAGGTTGGAAATCTGGATGAAGGGGTTTTGGAATGTGGTTATTGTCAAATTGCCAGATGTTAAAGCCATAGAAGCTGGGTTAAGGTGATTTCCTCTAGGGTTATTATGTGAGGAGGTTGACGTTCTAGCAGGTCAAAATTGGGATCACCAAATGGGATTGTTAGTGGTTGTCAGCAGTGTCGCTACGGTAACTATTGCTACGGCAACAACGAAGATATCTGCTGGCCTTGCCACCCTATATGTTAAGTGGCGAAAAAATATACTCGGTCGGAGTGCAACTCCCGGATTTCTCGGATGATATTGTGTAGAGCGTGGTTAGGTCTACTGCCTCTAGAATAACTATTTTGGAGGTGACAGTGATATTTGTAGACCTGTCCGACCCAGAGAGGCGAGGACGGGAAAGATGATCACTCAGTATTACTGAGGCTACCTGATCAGTTGCCAATATTGCTGTGTGGAACGGAACAAAAGTCGCCAAGGTATTAAAGGTCCTTCTACTCATTTATTCGAACATCATTGATGGGGTTACTCACATCCGCTCGTTGCTGCGTCTTCTCCTCCCCCTTTCCTTGTCTATGTAAAATTCGGCAAACTTACGTTAATTAGAGAAAGTTTTTTTTCTCGTGTTGAAATGCACACACGTCATCTTGGTACACAAAGATGTGGTCAGCAAGCTTAGACGCTGGACAGAACTACTGTTGAAGATCTATCCCCGTTACGTTGCATTCGCCATCTTCTAGGCCTACAAAATGGCGGCCTCACAAAACTGGCAAAGGAGAAAAACGGTGTTCTCTCTCCAAAGTTTTGAAAGAGAAAAAAAAGGTTACAAGGGGGAAAATGAGAAGGTGACGCAACAAGGGCGTTGTGTGTTACAACAATTAGGGCCTTGTTGGGTATTTGCCTCATTACAAGCAAGGTGATAATGGGTTTTCGTCCCTCGGCTACAAAAATATTATTACACGGCGTACGTCACATAAAGTTTTACAATCGACTGTAATAATCAATGCTCAACATTACTTGGGCTCCGGCCAGAGACTTATCATTATTACACATGCAAATAAAAATGCGTAGAGGGCATTTTTAGGTTTATGTTACAGGAAAACATCTTACGGAGTTACATGTTTATTTATAAACATCAAGTGTCACGCCTTAAGAGTAATGTACCCTCAGGAGCGACTAAAGTACTACAGCATACAAGGTACGTAGCTGGGGACGTTTTAAAGGAGGTTATGTAATAAGGAAGTGCTTAGGTGGGTATCACTTCCGACAGTGGTTCCAGTGTCCGACATGGGACGAGCGGGTCGTACGGTGATAATGGGGCATCGGGAATCCGTTCATCGGCGGAGGGCTTTGTGACTGAAAGGTCCAAAGTAGGTGAAATAGGTGGCACTGAAACTTGATCATCTTGTGTCATCACACATGGGATGATAGTGTTTGCAGTCGATGTCACATCAGGGTGGCTTGGCTTGTCCTGAGAAGATTGGTCTTCAATGGGAAGGCACGTCGTAGACAAAGAAAGTTCGGAGTCCGATGATCGGTTTTGATGAGACTGTTCACAAGGAGGTTGAGCCAAGTGGGAAGGCGAAGTGATGGTTGTGGCTTGAGTTGCGACGATGTCTTTAAGTGGTTGGTTTGGCAAAATTGGTTCTGCAAGTTCCTTCAGAGATGGTATGGAGGGGCCTACTGGCTTCGAGATGGTTGGGGAATCGTATTCCGACGAGTAAGTTAGTGTTCAACTTGGCGCAAGCGGCACGAAGGGTGGAGTTCCAGCACAGTAGGGCGAACTCAAAGGAGTTAGTCGTGGAGTTTTTTCTTGAGTAATGACAGTTTTTTTTCTTTTTGAGTGATGATGACGGGACGTTTGCAGAGGTTATTGCTTGTCTGTCCTTTGCTTGCTTAGAACGAATCTTCGAAGTGCGTTGTAACTTTTCGATGCGTTGCCAAACATTGTCCGGTATTTCTACACATAAAGGGCAGGGTCTTTCATAATAGTCGCACAAGTGGTGATCTTGGCATACCTTATGCGTGTCGATGTGACCTTTCACATTCATTCCCGCGCAGGCGCACGTCCCAGGGTCCGATACGACGGGAATACGTTTCCTGGATGTTGTTATCACTTTTCCGGTGTTGATGTGCATCTTTCCTCGCCGTGTTTTAGCCATGTCGTCAGATGAGCTCATTGGACGACTGTGGTGGGTGCTAACAATAATTCGACTGAGTTCTCGTGACATCGCAAGATGGCGGCGTTGTTGGCTTGACGAATGGTGGATCGAGGCAGGTCCGAAGCCTGCGACGCTTGGGTCAGAAGGACGTTGCTAGGCAACAGTGAAAAACCCAGCGAGAATGAGTTGTGCAAGGTGGGTGACTTCTTTGCCGTGTTTATGCGGTCTCTCTGGGATCGTTCTTCGTGGTTCCTGACAGTTGAGGAACCGCATGTGGGAAAACAGGGTTGGGTTGTGGTGCAACTGAGCCAATGATTTGATTTCAAAACGTCGTTTTCTTGATGGGTTTTTTTTTATTAAAGAAAGAGCCATTCGATTTGTTTGAGTGGTTTCGTCTCATTTGGGAAGTGTGTTGGAGGCATGGACGGAATGCAGAGGTTAAAAGTGTTCTGTTGCCTGTCGGGTTGCACCGTCATGGAGAGGGGTGCCAGCGCTCAGTATGTTGTGTGTCTTGTATTCCCTTCCTTCAAAAAAGGGAATGATGTTGGGCCTGATCATGACGAACCGCTTGAATTGACTGGTGAACCAACGATGGTTGATTCGAACGAGAGCAAGTGCCACTGGTTGAGGCGTCTTTGTGTGAAGGTACGCTGCACGTTGTGTGGGGATGGGCCATTCCTTGGCGAGATGAGCTTTTGACAAGGGAGTTGTTTGTTGTGGTCCTTGACGTGACAACATGGAAGCGGTTGGTAGCGACACTGTTGTCAATCGAATCCTTAATCTGACTGCTGGATCCACTGTCAAAGTGACTGGCAGGGCTGGAATTTCAATGCTGACTATGCAACTTCATGGAAAACAAGGGTTTAGGTCATGAAGGGGAGGTGGGGGGGGGAAGGGGGCGGCGAACAACATTTTTCCTGGGCCTCAATCCAATTAGAGGAAACCGTTTCGGTTGGAACGGCTGAAAAGCTGTTGTAAAAATGACCCATCCTTCAAAGGGTGGGGCTGACCATGAGTGAGACTGGGAAGGAACAGATGTGATGGTCATCATATTCTTGGGTTTCCATTCGATGCGTGGTACACGGCCACGAGCGAGATGAGTCGTTGAGAGATGAGTCGTTGCGAGATGAGTCGTTGCGAGATGAGTCCACTTGTGATTCGTCTTGGGCTAGACGGTGATGTCGGTGTCTTGATGAGGATGACGTTAACGCTCCGGAGTTGAGGCCGTAGTCGTGTAAGTGGAGACTTCCTTTGTGATGGGCCACTTGTTGCTTGAACTGGGTCAGGCGAGGTTGAGTGTCGACAAGCACCAAAACACCCACTGACAGTCATCAACTTGGCCTTGCAAGGGGCCGATGGATGGAGGGCGAATGCGAATGCCATATCGCCAGGTGGTGTCCAAGTCGTGCGTCGGGATGCTGGTCGCCAGGTTGCTTCCCTGTTGTGTGTTGTTTGGTTGGGAGGCAGATGCGAATGCAAATTTGAATGCCATGGTCGGCGAGTGTGTTCCAGGGTCAGAGCCAAAGCTCATTAGGTTCTTCATGGCGATGCGTGGCATCGTCAGAGCTGACGAATGCGAATGCCGTAGCAGACGATTGCAATCCAGAGGGACGTCAAGAGTCTTCTTGGTGCGTCGGTTAGCTAGTTCAGACGAATGCGCATTGGCGAGTTCAAGTTGGTAGCCAAAAGACGTCGGATTCCAGTTAGCTAATGTGAATGCCTTGGCAAACGAGTGCGACAAGTCGCAAGCCAAAGCACGCTGGGTTTCTTCTTAATGATGTGTGGGTCCAGAACAGGTGAATGCGAATGCCGTGGCAAATCAGTGTATCACAAGTCGCAATGAACTGTGGCCAACAAAACAAACAAATGGACGCCAGGTTCCAAGCAGATTCCATCAAAATTGGTTCCCCGAAAAAAATTCTTTCCAACTAACTTCCGCTGTTCGGAAAGATTTAATCAAATATGAAGTAATGAAACTTACAAGTCCAGATAATTTACCCAAGCTAATATCGTCGCTCGTTTGTTTTGTTTCACTTTCCATGTTCTTGGACAGATTTAGTTCTTTCACGTGACGATCGGAAACGAGATCATGCGAAACCTAGGAGGTGTTTGTTTACAAGGAGGTGTTTGATCACTATCCCTTTAGAGCGCCGTTATTATTATAACCAGAATATAATTTTTGGGTTGGAAAGGTGGACAAGAAGATAACATTTCATGTGAATAAATTTTGGGTTGGGGGGGGGGGGGGGCAATGTAAAATTTAATCTGGGAAAACAGTTGAAGAAAAATTATAAGCCAAGCTAGCCCAGAAACTTACTACAGTACATGGTTAAATTTGTCCTGGTATCGGTCTCGGAATTGGTGTATCGGTGGAATCGACAGATGGTATCGGTATCGGAAGGATCAGCACCGGAAAATTGGTATCTGCACACCACTAAGTGGAGGTGAGACCCAAAGTAATGAGCAGCCATAATTGTAAATTGAAACACAAAATTGGTGAAGCACTAAAAACGCATCCGATCAGTTTGGATGCTCAAACAATTCTATGGGTGAGTGTGGAAGGACCTAATAAGAAACAGTATAGCGCCACACTGTGGGGAGCCAACGAACCTTCTTAAAGTCTTATTAAAGTTTCGAGCAATGCAACATTAATATTAACAATATTAAACATAAATCTAAAGGCGAGTATTATTGCATGAAAGTGAATGCAAACCGGTATTTTAACTAAGCTAATAAAGCGCTATTACCATTTATTTTTGGCTCCATGATATGCGAGAACTGGTATACCGCCAACCACTAGACAACAGTATCATTCCTTCCCCCATTGAGGAACCCGACTCCAACTTCGGGCGCGCTTACGTTAGATTTACCCAGGCATCTGATCTGTTAAGCATGGTATCGATAAACTTAGGCCAAGTGGTCACGTAGTTGGTCCGCACAGTTTCTCAGCCTACTTTTTATACGCAATTCAGCAGCAAAGTTACCTACCTTCGAGTTTTGATCTATGAATTATATTTTGTAGAGAGGAAATTACAATCGATAGGAGCAATGCTACAGTCACTCCATTTTTTTTTAAGAAGGGGACATGGCTGATTCAGGTAATTATCACCCAATCTAGACACACGCTAGTGTGTCACCGCCAAGTAACAGTAGATCATCCCATTGTAGACATCCGATTGTTAAAAATTAATTGTTAATGATAAAAAGGCTGCTCACTAGCAGACATGTGTCTGTTAACTGTAAGCAACTGAAAGCATATTTTGGCATGTTGAGGATAAATCCCAATGCGACAGAAATGTTTCAAATTGTGGAAAATGTAAGAGGAAGGGTCATAGGTTAAGAAAAACTAAAATTTAAAGGATGAGTGTCCACCAATCATAGAGAAAAAGATGCGTCAATAACGTTGTTTTTATGTTACTGTCTAGTTAGCTACTAGTTAGCTGACTAGCTAATAAGATTTTTCCCATATTAAATCCCATAGACTTTTTGCTCATGGCTAGCGCAAAATTGCGAAGGCCTACGTACCTGAATTTATTCACACGGATGCTTGGTGATCTGAGGATGGTCCTTTTGTTGGTTTGGGGGTTGTAGGGGTCAGGACAAATGCGTGGGAGGGTTTTGAAATTTGCCACCGGCGAATTTAAATTTCGTTTCTTTTCCAAGTTGCAACCAAAGATTTTAAGCA
>JAHWFP010018714.1:14799-28895 GCA_023313725.1 Lithobius niger
GGTGCGATTAACTTGGCTAATAGGATTAACCTTGGCGGCCTTTCCCTGGTGGAATGATATCACTACCTTCAAAGGCCGACCGTTTTTGGAAACTTGGCCTGTTTTTCTACCAGTTTTGGGTTTGGGTGGATTGCACTGACAGTGGGTCTATGCAAAATTGTGGAATCAATCATCCACGACACCATGAGGTATAATGACCTTATTGAATACCAATATGGTTTCATGCCTGGTTGTTTGACTTCTCTCGGCTATTGATGGGACTGAATTGATGACTCTCTCACCAGCACTGACATTGGTTTGTCAAGGGCAACAGGAATGACTAATGGTGGCAATTAGCAGTTTATAAAGAAACCAAATAACCGTTCTTTTTTAATACGGTCGGTTAACCGAAAACCAAAAATATCGCATGCAAAATTATATACAGGCTGGTCCAAAAAGTACTAAAATAAGTAGGCCTAGAAAGTGTAAAGGCCCATAAGGTGTGTAATAACAAAATCATAATGAAAGGACAAATGAATTCTCAAGAAATGTTGAGTGGCCCACTTTCTACCAAATCAACATTCAGGTCTGATCGTCGTGGATCATCCAGTGGGTGTGAACTCCGGTCTGGAGAGTTCCAAAAACAAGGCCTTCTGCTAACGAACATCGCCAAACTTTCCTTTGATCAAATTTACCGACTTGTGACGCCAGAACTCGCAGGCAGACTCCACCAGAAATGGAATGTGGAGATCAGTGGTGCGGGCAACGGTGCGGCAAATTTAAAACATAACACAAGTATGTGTCGAAAAAAATGTAGCCAAGCCGTAGTTACTTCTGAAGAAGATGGACGACTGAATTCCACCGAAAATTCAAGTGAACAAAAGTTCATTTTTATATGTGGTAAAGTGGAGTGTTTTTAAAACAGTGTTTTAAAAAACTGTTCTCCATGTAAATAAGATGAACCTTGAAAATCATGTGAAATGCATGCAGACCAGGAGAGTGGAGGGCGTAAAAGGGTTTTGTTTTCCCTTATACGAAAAAAACACCGCTAGTTTAACACCACGCTTTCGAGCTGCAAAACGTAGTTGAGCCGTAGTTACTTCTGAAGAAGATGGACGACTGAATTCCACCGAAAATTCAAGTGGACGAAAGTTCATTTATATGTGGTAAAGTGGAGTGTTTTTAAAACAGTGTTTTAAAAAACCGTTCTCCATGTAAATAAGATGTGCCTTGAAAATCATGTGAAACGCATGCACAAACCAAGAGAGTGGAGGGCGTAAAATGGTTTCGTTTCCTTTAATACGGAAAAATATTACTACTGTAGTTCAACACCACGCTTTCAAAGTGTCGGCCCCCCCCCCACCCGCTATACAATGCCTGAGCATTTCATCACAGTTGCACAAAACTCGCGCTATCATGTCTGTTGTGATTGAAAGACACAACTCAACAACGCGCTCTCTAAACTGCTGTATGTTCCCAGGATGTTGCTGTGAAAAAGAAAGATGGTCCTTAACGGAGCCCCACAAGAAGAAATCAGGAAGGGTCACGTCAGGCGACCTAGGTGGCCATTCCACAAGACCGCCCCTGTCAATCCATCTGCCCTCGTATCGGAGATTCGGCCAGTCACCTACGTGGAAGTCTTTAAAATTACTCTTCCTAGGTTGGCTTGACCCTCGTTTCCGTCAAAACCGTTGGCCTAATGTGTACTTCCACGCCGACTCAACAAACTTTATAGGCCTATACTCTTTCTGGGCCTACCTCTTTTTTTTAGTACTTTTTGGACCACCCTGAATCAAAAAACGAATTACGGTTATTTCGTAATATACGTATAGGTATACAGTAGACCTTTCCACCAATCAGCTAGGACCCCTGTACGGCAATCAGTCCCTTTGCACCGCAACCTAGGATTACTAGTTATTTCGGAGGATAAGTCTTTCCCAGCAATTGATGTATTAGTGGAATGAAAGACAGTTTCATGCACACACAGAGCCTTATAAAGAACGGCATTACATGGCAAAAAAAAATGGTGGAAATGAAGCAATGCTCCTCTGGCACTCATTGCTGGCATCTCAAAACGACCACCTACCAGTTTCAATATTATCGGCTACGACCAGTTGGTCACGGATTACTTGAAAAGAAAACAAACTAATGGTGCCACACTAAATTTATACCCTAAACGAACATTTTGTCTAAGACAGGCTCGAGCTTGTTTAGACCTACCGAAGTGCAAGCCGAATAAGGATTAGCTAAGCTGGCTTCCCTTTAAGATCGAACTTGAACGGTCGCAGCTCGGTGCCTTGATAGTGAGGTTTTTCACTACCAACACCTAGTGTTGTACTACGCCGCATTCTGCCGTTGTCTTCTATGTCGCGCTGCTGTCGTGCCACGAGCCGTCATGCTAGTTCTGCAGCCGTGGAAGCATGCCGTCTATTCCAAAGTCTGATCCTCCTAAACAACTAATAATCCTAGTCGCCATAGCCGTTATGGGTAGAGGTACGCACAAAATGGCAGACCATCTATGGACTTCAATCAGCAGTGGCGGCCAGCAGAGAGTTTTCCCCCTCCACGTCATGACAATCAATAATCGATTAATCTACAATCACTCTGTCAGGAGAGGGTTCAAACCCAACAATCCTTTACACCATTGCCATGCAATATGGGATATGCTAGCACAACCCACCTGGACATAAGTTCACAGCCCACAACCAAAAATTGGGTTTGGTGGCGGCCGTCAACTGCTACACGACCAGCTATTGGCTACGCAGAACCTTCCAGCCTAGCCTGCAGAAACGGAAGTGCTGTATAGCAATCCAGCACATCGATGAACCAAAAACACACATTATTTGCAGCAGTAATCATGCAACTTAAGCAGACTGTGCGATCTACCCAACAACTAATTGTAAAGTTGCCATCTCTTGCTTGCTGACTTGACCGTAATTACCTAATGACTGTAATTAGGGCTAATTACGTTGTTCTACTCGAACGATGAAGGAAACATTTGCCAAGTTTGGAATGCCGGGTCTTTGGCTACATTTCCACGTACGAGACACGAGCGTTCCTTTTCACCGAAAGTGTTTCCATATTTTGGCGGGAACGAGCCCTTATAATGAAGATGGTTTGGCGCGAAAAGAGGTCTTTCCCAACAAGCACGCAACAAGAACAGAACTCTATGCACGAACAGTCTTGTTGGACAATTTCTTGATTCATGTGCGGATTGTTAAATGTTAATTTTTGTAAATTGCGTTATGTTTAAGGAGGAAGTAAAGAAGTTTGAATTTAACAAGTCTGCAGTGAACCCTTGAAATTACATTGGTGGCTGCGGTGTAGCCGGACTTTCAGCAGCTGGATTTCATGTCGATTTGTTCGAGTTTCAACGGTCAGGGTGCTGCCATTGTGTCTACATTGGCAGTGGTGAAGCAAATTACGTCTGCATTAAGTGTAAAGTAATTACATTGGTGGCAACGGTTTGTTCGGATTTCCACGGCCAGGATGCTGCATCAATAGGCGTACATCCGAACTTTCACGTTAAAGGGACACAGCTGCATCGAAAGTCGGCGGTAATGTCAACTTAGATGGTAGTGGTGAGCTTCTCCAACTCAGTGGGTTCACTTTCCATGGCAGAATTTCGACTTTGACGGCAACCATCGTGGGAGGAAGATTAAAGAGCCTTCCTGCTGTTCAAGAAAGACGAGTCAAGAGACGGAAAAGCTGAGCTGGCAGACAAGATTGCGACTGGACGAGGGACGGAGAACATTCCTATCAGCGAGAGTGGGCGGTAATGCTGCACTTCGTCGTGTGAGAAGGAAAATTTCGGCGAATTCCGGTAATGAAAGAAGCGAAATAGATTTTGAAGTCATCGTCAGTGCAAGCCTGGGTTCGTCAGTTCAGATGTAGAAGTCGTCTTGGCAGCGTCTCCACAACGCGGCAACAGGTGAGCTGTGGCAAACTTTTTTTTTACACCTTGGTATTAGGGCGTTTAGGAAAAAAGTGTTGTTTAAAGCTTGCGGGAACTGTTGTGCGTGCTGGTGCTATTTTTGTATTGTTGGTTACTTAGGTAATTAAGTAATTTTACAATGGAGTTGCTTAGTGATAAAACTGTGGTTGATTTGAAAGCTGTGTGCGAGGAATTAGGGTTGCATGCGCCTAAGCGAAAAAGTGAAATTCTGGCGATGTTTAAAGGTGGGTTGGAGGGAGAAACTTTGTTGGCTGATGATCTCGCAGAAGCAGTTAAAACTGTAGAGGAGGCAAAAAGGGTTATAAATGAAGAAAAAGAGAGGTTAGCTTTTGAAGCAGAGTTAAACAAAATAAAACTGCAGGTGAAAGAATTAAGATTAGAAAGAGAGGAACGAGAGAAGGTTCAGAAGAAAAATCAGGCAGAAGTAGAAGTAGATAAAAGGAAAATTGTTAGGGAGCTTGAATTGAGAAATAAAAGGTTTGCTGATGAATTAAGGAGGGAAAGAGAAGCTTGGGAAAAAGAAAAGTTGAAGAAGGAGGCGGAAATTATGAAAATAAGGTTAGAAGGGGAGGCTAGAATTAAAAACACGAGGCTACAGGTGGATCAAATAAGACGAAAAAGGGAAGAAACTTATAGAGTGGGTGGTAATTTTAAGGATTGGCTTATTGATAAGGGTAAACAAGACTCTGTTTTGAGCTTAGCTTCGCTTGCAGACGATTACTGCGCTAATCGCCAAGAAGCAGTTCTAAGACAGGGGAGTGGTTCTGACAATGGAAATGGCGAACCACAGGACAGAAATAATTACCGTGGAGGAGGTAACAATGGTAATGGTTATGGCAGGTATCGGAATGGTAATGGTTATCAAGGTAGTCAAGGTAACAGAAACAATGGAGGGAGTGGTAATTCGCAGAATAGTGGAGGCAACCAAGGGAATGGTACTAGTAACTATGGGAACAGTAACAATGGTAATGGTAACAATAGCAATAGTGGTACTAGAAATGGTTCAGGTAATAATGGTACGAGCAATGGTACTACAGCTTCGGCTTACAATGCGCAAGCAAGGCCGCAAGCTAACGACAATACTCAGTCTAGTAGGAGAGCGCCTTTAAGGGCGGACGAGCCACGTAAGTGCTACATTTGTAGCTCGAGCTCGCATTTGAAAAGGGATTGTTTCAACAATGGTATCAAAGCCTCAGTGGGAAATGTATGTACTCAATTTCCTAGTGTACACAGTGGAAAGGAGGTTAGCTCTTTTAAAGGTAAAAGTGGTACACAGTCGGTGGAAAGCCAGTTATGTAAGAAATGTACGATTAATGGAAAGCCTGGTAGTTACTTGCTTGACACGGGTGCATTTATGGATGTAGTTTCTAGTAAAATAGTGGAGCCTGGTTCGTTCACTGGGAAAAGGAGTTGTTTTGTCGTCAGTTGTAAGTCCAAACGTGACAGACTTTCCTGTGGCAAAGGCAAAGTTGGCTACAGAAGATGGCTACATTATGCTGGAATGCGGCGTGTCTCCGTTTTTCAAGGACGAAACGTCAAAAGTCTTACAAAAAGTCTTACGAAAAGCTATAGAAAATTGAAACAAAGGTAAACAAAACACGGACTGCGATAGCTAGGTCGAAAACAGGTATCAATGGAAAGAAAAGTAACGAAAAACAAGCTGTAGATCAATTTATTGATAGTGATGTATTGGATGATCTTTTTAAAGTGGGAGATGAGGAAATGAAGGGCAGTGTTCGAAATGTTGCAAGTGAAAATAAGGTAATTGCTGAAAGCAGTGAAATTAGAGTCAAGGTCGATGATAATGGGCTTGCACAACAGGATACAGTTGTCCAGTCACAACACGTTTTAATCAATAAACAAGCTAGTGTTGTGGCCGACTCTGTAAGGATGACGGAAATTAGTAAAAAGGTTGCAGGGAAAGAAAATGTAGGTTTGTTGACAGCAGTGCTTAATTTCTAATTATAGTCTGTTCCACATTATGTTTGCAGGAAACTGACTGTATGATGCCACGTTTTTTCCCAGTATGAGTGCAACAACACCTAAATATATCCCACTCGTAGACTCTAACAGTAACTGTGTAGAGTCTACAAGTGTGATATCCACAGTTTTTACATTCGTAGTGCAAGGAAACGTGGCATCATACAGTCAGTTTTCTGCAGACATAATGTGGAACAGACTATAGTAAAGTACCGGAACTGTCATGCAACTACAGCTAGAGGGTCTGGGGGAGCGCTGTAAGCTCCCCCAGCAGGGTCCGGAAGCTTTAACATTTTTACCTATTTCAACACCTATTCTGGCTTCTAGAAGGTACCTTTTTTGGAGATTTTCACGCCCAGATTTTCACGACCAAAAACAATGTTATTTTGATCACCTCTTGCTATTTTGGTTTATTTTTGGGGTACAAAATAAGGTCCCCACTTGCTCCTCTCCTCCCCCTCGGTTGCACCATGGGAGTAAGGGTGCAGTGAATCCCCCTCCCCCACCTCACCCAATAAAAAAATGCACGTATTAAAAAACAGTGTTTTACCAACTGTTTTACCGTATTCAAGTTAGGATTGATGCAGAAAAATAGCCACTCCAATACAGAAAAATAATGAAAAAGACCGACTTTAGAATATCTTTCAAAGTTTTTTTTATTGTTGATGCATCACACATCTTATTTTATTTTTAACACTGTTTCCAGTTTTAACACTTAAAATGCCAAAAAGTATTTTCAACAACAATATTTGCAACACCACCTCCAACGCAATCGCCACGCTGGGGCATGAGACGAGCAGGAGAAAACTGGAATGCTGGAAACGTGGACCTAGCGGATCACAGCCACAGAAAAACCTCATCCACTCTGGCTTATTAAAAAAAAATTAGTTTTGTTACGATGATTGAGGTAGTATTAGATCAAATTCACTAAATGGTTTGGTGATTTTAAGTTGGTATTAGGATGGATTGCTTTTAATTTGAAATTACAAAAATTTCCGAAAGATGAGATTTTTCGGTACAGGTGAAATGTTGTTCTTAAAAGAACCGGAACGCCGTTCCGGCTTTATAAAAAAGAACGGTCCGGCCCAAATTAAGCCGTGGTTGACAGCAGGAATTCAAGACTTGTTAGCTGTTAAAGCTGAAGTTTTAAAGCAAGGGCAGGTGCTTGATCCTGGGTTGGAGGTATGTCGAGTGGTAGCTGACATTGAAGGTACATCTTTTTTTTTGGAAGGATAATGACTTACGTAGGAAATGGGTGGCAGCAAATGGCACCAAATTGGGTGATCAGGGAGTGGTACCTAAAATGCTTACAGAGCAACTGATAAGGAGGGCACATGTTAATGCCGATTTTGGGCACATGGCCACGGAAACGAACATTGCCAGGTTGCAAGAAGTAGTGCATGGGCCAAGAATGTGTGCACAATGTAAAAATTGGATAGAGTGGTGTGAAATCTGTAAGAAATATAGAAAAGGTGTGAGGGAGGGAGAGGACGAAATGATTTTAGTTCCGGTTGTGGCAGAGCCTTTCATTAAGGTGGAAGTGGATTTCGTAAAGCCTTTCAAAGTGACGTCTGACGGAAATACGCATGTCTTAAAGGTTTACGATAGGGCGACTAGGTATCCTGAAGCAGTGGCTGTCAGGGAGGCTAACTCACACACGGTAGTAAATGAAAGCTTAGCGATTTATTCAAGGGTTGGGTTTTCTGTGGAACTCCAATCGATTATTGGAAAACCGTTTGTTTCTGAACGGGCAGCTTGTTTCATGAAGGAGTGTGAAATCGGCCTTGTAACTAGTATGCCTTATCATTCGCAGTCTCAGGCTGTAGAAAGGTTGCACAGAACGAGCGAAGACTGTAGCAGGGCTTTGGATTTGGAGTATCCTGTCAAAGGGAATGATGTTTTAGCACCAGCTAGAAGGTTTGCAAGTACGTCTACTTTTTGTGAGACGGCAAACTTCACTCCTGCGGAGTTAGTTTACGGAAGTAAAGTGAGGTTAAAGAGGGAAATCGCAAATGGAAAGATGGAAAGATGAGATTTTACAGGTTAGTAATGAGGTTGAA
This sequence comes from Lithobius niger, assembly GCA_023313725.1. Classification (NCBI taxonomy): domain Eukaryota; kingdom Metazoa; phylum Arthropoda; class Chilopoda; order Lithobiomorpha; family Lithobiidae; genus Lithobius; species Lithobius niger. The sequence continues at coordinate 22,774 of JAHWFP010018714.1, forward strand.
CTGAAGGTCATGGGAGTGGAAGGAGATGATGGAGTGAATGGTAAAAAGTTGTATAGGCGATCTCAGGTGTGGGATTCAGGAGGGGAACCTGGGAATGTCATGAGCAGACAAGTGAACGAGGAAGCTATTAGTGGCCCTCTGTTTGCAAGGGTAAAAAAGATGTGTAGGTGCCTAGTTGTGGTGAAAGTGGAAGCAAAATCTGGTTTACTGGTTATAAACTCGAAGAAAAAAAGTCAAGTCTAGGTTAGGATTGACTGGGAATGGCTTGCACATGTTAAATAACTATGCAAAGTTGGTATTGCCTTTGGCTGTCAGTGTGAACAAAGGGGCACCAGACAAAGTGGGAGGGGGCAACAGTTGCGGGAAAGCTTTTCACAAGCTGCAGTGTGTGCTTGCTTCTCCCAAAGTGTTGTTGAATTCTGTGTCTGACGAAGTTTTCTTGTTGTTAACATGCAAGGTTTACAGTGTTATTGTTAGCATTGTTTGGATATGTGTAGCATGTTTACTTTTTTGCTGGGGAAAGGGGGACAAACGCCCTAATGCTGAGTGTAGGGGGTTTGCCATGGCAAAAATGTGTTTTCTCCAGTGGTGAACAGTACTTTTGAGTTGAATCCAGGGAGGTGGATTGTTGTGGGTGGTGTATTGTGGTATGGTGTGTTTACGGTGGCAAGAGAAGTGATGGAGCGAAAAGAAAGTTTTTTTGAAGGCTTTCTTGTGGTGTGTTGTAAGCATAAGTGGATGGCTTGCTCGTTAAAGAGTTTCCTGAGTGCTGCAGAGTGTAAAATTGGTGTGTCGTATTTGGTGTGTCAGTGGGGCCTTTTGGTATTGGATGGTCCTGTTGCCGTGTTGTGGATGTGGAGTGGTGTTGTGGAGTGCAGTGGTGTGTAGCAATGTGCAGAAGAGTGCAGCAGTGTGCAGTGGTGGAAGTGTGCGAAATGTGTTGCGCAGTGTTGGTGTTGGTGCAGTGCAGCCGAAGTGCAGTGATGTGTCATCTTTGCCTTCTGTACAGTGTTCCTGGTGATATGCATCACTAGTGGCCGGCATTTACCGTGATTTGTTGTGGACGAATCACAGCGTTGGGTTGGAGGTGTAAAGTTGCCATCTCTTGCTTGCTGACTTGACCGTAATTACCTAATGACTGTAATTAGGGCTAATTACGTTGTTCTACTCGAACGATGAAGGAAACATTTGCCAAGTTTGGAATACCGGGTCTTTGGCTACATTTCCACGTACGAGACACGTGCGTTCCTTTTCGCCGAAAGTGTTTCCATATTTTGGCGGGAACGAGCCCTTATAATGAAGATGGTTTGGCGCGAAAAGAGGTCTTTCCCATCAAGCACGCAACAAGGCCAGAACTCTACGCACGAACAGTCTTGTTGGACAATTTCTTGATTCATGTGCGGATTGTTAAATGTTAATTTTTGTAAATTGCGTTGTGTTTAAGGAGGAAGTAAAGAAGTTTGAATTTAACAAGTCTGCAGTGAACCCTTGAAATTACACAATAATGTTTGCCGTGCCACTGCATACTTTACCACCTCGACACTTCGCTCCTCGGCCAGTATTGGTCACACCCCTTTCCCATGGCTTCTCACATGACACGTTTCAATTTATGTTGATCATGAATATGGCTAGAGATAAATTGTTTTGGCCACTTATTAACACTGGCGATAGCCACAGTGTTATTAAGGGTCAGCCTAGGGTCTCTGTGTTAAACTTTCAACTTTGAGAGCTTATAACTCCGTCACAAGTGAACATATTTAAACCAAATGTGGAATCTAGCCTTGACTAGTCAAGGCCTGTCTTCAGTCAAAAAAATGTGCAATTCGGTCCAGCCAAACCCGAGATACAGAGAGGGGCCAAAAAGACAACTTCTTGTTCTTCTTCTTCTTGTTCTGGGGATACTTTCGTCTATCCTCTCTACAGGTCAAACTACATCACCTAAAATGATGGGAATGGGCTCAAATCATAGCTTTTTAGGTATGCATGTGCCTTTTCAAGGTTATTTTAGTGTGACTGAAATAGTTATTTAGAAATAAGCCATGACGTGCTAACTGAAACAATGCTATTTTGCTGATGAAAAACACAAATTCTCCAACCAAATACACTTTTTTCTAGCAATTTAAACTCCCCAGCCCCTCTTTGTAACACCAGTTTAGCGAAAAATAATTTTGCAAAAATTAGTGTGTTTCGTAGCATTTCGTCGTACTCCCCCCTCCTCTACCCCATCATAGCAGATGGTAACACATTTTCTCGACCGCCCTTACCCTTCCAGGTGTTACGTAATGTGAACGCTCCTTTATGTCGGTGTAGATAACATTCCTGTTGTGAATACTATTCGGTTCGCACACAAATCCTACTTGTTAAATGTTAGTTGCATATTGATTGGCGCGTTCCGTGCAGCAGCAGTTCCATGTTCCGAGCAGGAAAGCCGCCTCACATTCACTGTAGGACTAACCCTACACCACAGCGTGTGTAATCCCACTGTTAGGTGTAGATAGGAATCCTACCACCTCCGAAAATCTATCGTGTTTTCACGTCTGCCACTTGGATAATTCCGATTTTTTTTCATAATTTGCACATAGGCTAGACGGGCCAGCTATTAGTTGGTACAAATGAAACGATGAATGTACCGTCGTCGCTGTTAATTTGTAATGGCAGGCATCTTGAAATGGGGGGGGGGGCGCAAATGGCAACAGGGGCGCCAAATTCGGGTGTTCAAATTTAGAAAATAATGATCTTTTTAAAATTTACTTTAACTGATTAGCGGTTATAAGAAAGGTGGGAAATGAAGAAAAAGAAAGTCACCAGAATTCATCACCTAGCAGTATTCACGTTGGTCCGGTATTTTCTTCCTAATTCCGTAGCAAGCCAACCCATGCCAGCCAGCCACGTGATTGATAGATAACCCTCAGTAAGGAGGAAGCTATTATAGTGAAAACGTAGGTAAGTTGGGGTGGGTAGTATTTGACTGGCGGATTTTCCACTGACAAGCGTAACAAAAGGACTCGGGAACGCAGGGTTGGACCAAGAAAAAATTACGTGCAGAAGAAAACAAAAAAATGCAAGAGCATCTAAGGAAAAATACGTAAAAAAAGGAGGTACCGTGTATTTAATAGTGTATGAATTTTCCCTGGACTGCGTGCATTGCGTTAAGATTGTCTTTTTTTTTTACTCGGGGCTTTTATTATCTTAAAACATTTATACTGTTACCAAATATCAACCTAATGTTTTAATTATTTTTTCCCTGGCTTTCTCTTATAATAGTTTGTGCAGTTAAGATCTCACCTTTCGGAAATATAGTGATTTGACCTGTTGGTTCTCATTACTCCTTAAATTACGGCATCAATGGTTATTCTTACAAATTGCAACGCGCCCACCAAATTGGGACAACCTGTTATTTTTTTCGAGTTTGACTGTTTTGGCAAAATTGTACCATCGGTACAAATATCGAAGATTTTGCTTCATTCATTACCAGACCTAACTAAAAAGGTTTTATCTCTGCAATGTTTGTCGTGGATTACAATTGCAAGTAACTGACAAATGATAAAAACAAACAAAACATATTAGTCCATTAGAATACAAATACTGTTTACGTTCATGAGACGTAGGCTATGTACAATGTGGTTAGAGATTGGTCTGCGTGTTTCGATAGGGTAGAGTTGGAGAGGGGCGGCCAGCAGCGAATTCTGAGTCCAGGGCCATAGCCAGGATTTTATGTTACCCCCCCGCTGCATTAATGACAACTTTTTTAGACGAAACTTTGATTTTTTTTGTAAACAGTGTTCCTGTAGTCAGAACCATTGCGAAATTACAGTATCGCACTTCCCATACAATTAAACTCCCCGCTCCCCCCCCCACAACATTTTTCTTGAAGTACAATACACAATGACTGATAACCACACTCACGGTTTGTAATTCGTGGTCCGCCGAAACACTTTCAATTGTATGATTTGTATCACCACCACTTCTGGCTTCTGCTATATTTCAATAGCATAGTTTGGTTCAGGTTCTTGCCGTTTTCTGAAGTACTGTCATGGATTTTATTTGCATATTATGTTAATAATAATAAGATTAATAATGCACTATTAATACATATATGAATATTAATATATTCAGTCTTATATTCACAACTAATCAAAATAGCGCATGTTCAGACACGATATTTCTTTGAAGACAGGTGCTAGCTCAAGAGAGCCGAAATATAATTAAAGCCTAAGCCCAGGTGTTGTCGGTCTTCTTTGTAAGATAACCCAGAAGGATTCCACAAATTGTAAGGGCAAGATGGTTGGCATATTTATTGGACAGAACACCGAAAACCAATTAAGAACCCTGTTACTTAAATTAGGGAACAGGTAACCTAAATACCAACGGCTTCATATTCCAAGAAGTCCTAACACCTGTTTATTTGATTGGCAGCAGCCTTACAGAAAGATCGCTCATGCGAGAAGAAACTTCCGGTCGTAGCAGCTGCTGAGTGACGTGGAATTTAGATGCCCCAAATAGACTTGGCGGCACGCAACAATAAAGGAATTCCTTTGACAAACAATAGGGGCTTGATTGACAAGCTAGATAATTGGATAGATAAGGATTTAGTATATAAGGAATCCCGTTAAGAGAGGCAGGACAGTTACATTCTAACTGCTCCCTTGTGCGCTTCGAAGTTCACGCCAGTACGCCATCCACTAATCCAGGCCGGAGGAGGGACTGAGGTTACGGCAGGAAGCCAGGTTATCGGGGACATTTCCCCTAATCCACAGCTAAGTACTCTGGCCTCAATTTATAGAACAGCTTAACTGTTCCTATGAATATATCACTCCTTTTAGATAATGATCAGAATAATTATTGCTAATCACTTATTTATTATTAGTCCACTGGAATGCCAATCACTTGTTTAGTTAATATTGGAATCAATCGGTTGTACAGCATTCTCGTTATTTTGGTCGTAGTAACCTAAATTAATGTTCTGACCAGTTCTGGTGCAGATTGCTGTATAATAGCTTACGCAGTTATTAAAATACTTGGGATAATCAATTGTTGTTTTATTATTGTGTCTCCATATTTAAGTATCATTTGAATATATACACCACACATAGCTATCCTGATATCATGATATTTCTTGTTATGAACCCAGGCAAATATCATGACAGTACTTGTGCAGTGAATTGCTTGCTACTTCTGCTTTCTTGCTTTTTTTTTAGCGTGCGACGCCATACTGCCAAACCAGCAATAAGAAACTCATTGACTTCAACGTCGTGTGAAGCGGCTGACTTTACAACGTAAGATCGCCTTCGCTGGCGTCAGTGAGCGCGTGAGTTAGCATGTGGTGTGGAGCTCCCCCATAAGAGTATAATTATAGTAATAAGCGTCATCTTCAAGCCAGAGGTGTGCATCGCAAAAAATTTTTAGGCGGTGGGAAAGATAATTTTTTTTCGGTCCGGCGGCGACTGTCACAAATTTCTGAAATTTACCCCCCCCCCCCCCGCTATTGCGGGGGGTGGTGGGGGGCTGGCTACGGCCCTGTCTGAGTCCATGCTGTGAAGCCACACAAATGAATTCACGACAACTCGGTCCCCGACAATTCGCATCCGAAATTATGCAGATAGTGCGACAATTCGGTTGTATAATATATATATATATATATATATATATATATACCCCGCACAGAAATTCGGACCCGCAAGAAAAAAAATACCTTCCTATATAAATAAAAACTAGAGGAAGCCCGTGCTATGCACGGGTGGTGTTTGATGCACCGTTAAAAACACTGGGACGATTTCCTTCCTTATGTGTTTGTTATGGAATGCGTGTATCCCGTCTATGTGTTTTTGCGTACCCTGGGTAGGAAAGGGTGCGTTTCGTTTGCTTCACTCCCTCATTCAGCGTATCCCTTGTTCCGGAGTCCATACACTTACATTACATATGATTCTTTCCTGCAAAAATGGTTGGAATACGCGTTTGTACATGTGAAATAAATAAATACGCCTTTGTACACCGGAAATAAATAAATAGGCAATGGAGACATTGTAAGGGAGGATTAAACAAACGAAGCTTCAACAATCAGCAAGAGGGCGAGCAGGCTCATTCTTCCGACGGTAGCAAAGAAAAAGGGCGAGCGACCGACA